>CACRXK020003997.1:2213-33586 GCA_902702795.2 Paramuricea clavata
CGGCCACGGTGGGATTCGAACCTACGACCTTTGGAATACCAGCCCAATGCTCTTCCAACTGAGCTACGCGGTCAGGACGGTTCGAGTAAGTGATATTTCGGAACAGTATCTAGTTCCTTCAATACCAAGGTGTATTGAAGGAACTAGATACTGTTCCGAAATATCACTTACTCGAACCGTCCTGACCGCGTAGCTCAGTTGGAAGAGCATTGGGCTGGTATTCCAAAGGTCGTAGGTTCGAATCTTCAACCTTGGCCGGGCATATTTTTCAAGCTCGCCCGGTGTGGATATGCACTCAGAGTAACATCACAAACATATTATTCACCTGAGTACACAACACCAGCACAGAAAAAAATTCATATTACAAGAACACCTTGGTATTGAAGGAACTAGATACTGTTCCGAAATATCACTTACTCGAACCGTCCTGACCGCGTAGCTCAGTTGGAAGAGCATTGGGCTGGTATTCCAAAGGTCGTAGGTTCGAATCTTCAACCTTTGCTCTAACACTACATATGATGACAGCTTTATAGTTGGACTGTTGTTTTGAACAGTTACGGGTCAATATACAGAAATACAGGACCAGTATTTAATTCAATATCTCCTGAGAATGTTTTCACTGTTTAAAATATTACAGAAGTCACAGAAGGATTGTTTTTAATACTGTATAAATCTTTTTGTGAACTATGTTGACAAATGGCTTAAAATATTCTCGAAAATATATCCAATATTTTATACAGTGTAATATATTAATAAAAAATTCCAGAGTTCATTCCATGTAAACTCTACGCCGAATATACGGCAATATTAACTATAGATAGTATAGTAAATATTTGCCGAACTGGCGAACTCATATAAAATATGTGGGACATATATTTGCACAAATTTGGTATTTAAATATATAATATGTGGTATTAGACTACTTACCAGATGAGGATAAGATTCCATGTTGATAAATAACTTCGGAATAATATCGCAAGTAGAATATGGCGAGAAAAAAAGACAAGCCAATTCAAGATAAATTGATAAAAATATCAAGATATTTTTGAAAGAATATAAACACGATATTTGCTGTGTTGGTGTGATGTACTCAGGTGAATAAGATGCTTGTGTGATGTTGGGCTAGTATTCCAAAAGTCGTAGGTTCGAATCCCACCGTGGCCAGGCATATTTTTCAAGCCTGCCCGGTGTGGATATACACTCAGAGTAACATCACACAAGCATCTTATTCACCTGAGTACATTACACCAACACAGCAAATATCATGATTAATAGATTATACTGATATCGAAGGAACTAGACTCCGAAATATCGCATTCTCGAACCGACCTGACCGCGTAGCTCAGTTGGCAGAGCATTGGGCTAGTATTCCAAAGGTCGTAGGTTCGAATCCCACCGTGGCCAGGCATATTTTTCAAGCCTGCCCGGTGTGGAAATATAAACACGATTTATACACGAGGCCTGACAAGGCTAAAGTAGCCCGTTCGCAGGTTAGATGCGGGCACGATGTAAACAATTGATGTAAACGAATCGCTGATTGGCTTAAATTGGCTTAAATTATATAAGCTCGTCGCTGAATGGCTATGTGTTAACATACGGTAACATTAACGGCACGTTTGCGATAGCAATATATCTGCTTCGCAGATACAAATAGGTACGCGACGCGTACATGTATCTGCGAAAAAACTTGATTCACATTTTGTATTTTCTTGAAAGAAACTGAATAATGAAGATGACATGGGACAATTGAAATATTTCATCACTTATTATAATAGCAGATAAGATTTAAAACAGGGCTGTACACAGCGGGGAGTACAACAGGGCAAGTGCTCCCCACCCCCGCACCGAGAAAATTTAACTAACTTTATAATATGATTATGATTGTAACAGATAATTATGCAGTCAGGAAATAAAAATTTCATGCAAACAATATTCAAAGTGTCTATACAGCCGGCTATTTAGTAAACTGTCACCTGTCAATTCAATCCATACTCAAATTTTCAAAACTTTATTGTAATCATATGAAGCAAAAGTTCTGTCACTTGTTGTTTACACTTGCCAATGTTAACTGTTGACTAACATACACAAACTATTTGAGGAACATGCATTACTGTAGCAAAGAGGTCAGTCATACTATATCGAAGACCACTGAATAATATAGAATGTTTTGAAGGTCATGAGTGAAGTATTTAATTCAATTCCAGTCCTGTGCACAGTTAATGATATACCGCACTGTTTGGTTTAACACAGCATATCCACACAAAAACAATTTGTGTTGTGAGAGAAAATCTGTTTGAGCAGAGGGTATCACAAGTTTAGTTTTGTACATTGTGTGCCATTGATCAGATCCATCCATATAATATATAATTATTCATTCATTCATTTATTGTAGCTGATAAGTTATTTCCATGCTAATGCATTTAGGTAAGATTGTCTTGCAAGTGGGTTGGTTGTTCAGACAAAATTATCCAGCCAATATCCAGTACATATAATCATCATTCTTGTATCAATCTCTAAACAAAAACATTTATGTCGGAAAGCAAAATGACAATGTAATGAGGCCCAGGAGGGTGGGGATTCTTTTATTACCATTTGAAAATATTTGTAAAAATTTTGTTTAATTATAAACTCTAATGTGTAAAAACCAAAATGTATAAGTATTGTAAACTGATAACATCTTTAACCCACAACACTACATTCAATGACAGCTTAGTTGGACTGTTGTTTTGAACAGAGTTTATACAGAAATACACGACCAGGGTTTAATTCAATATCTCCCAAGACCATTAGTTTCCTTTGATGTTGTTCATTGGCAATATTGCCTGCTATGTTTTGACTGTTTAAAATATTACAGAAGTCACAGAAGGATTGTTTTACTGTATAAATCTTTTTGGGAACTATGTTGACAAATGGCTTAAAATATCCCACGATGTAAACAATTGATGTAAACGAATCGCTGATTGGCTTAAATTGGCTTAAATTATATAAGCTCGTCGCTGAATGGCTATATGTTAACATACGGTAACATCACAGATCCTGTATTGCATCAATATATTTGCAAATAACAGGGATCAGGGATTTGCTACATTTTTAACACGTAATACAACCTGTATGCGAATGTAGCAAAAAAGTTTGGCAGGAAAATATATTATTTTGGAAAATTTCAACCTAAAGCAACGGTATAGGGTTTGGTACACGATCTCTATTCAACCAAATGCACGCAACCATATTGATCCCAAAATTGCACACAACCATATTGATCCTATTATTTTCGTTAATTACTCATACTATTAAAAAGTATCCAAACATAGAAAGATTATTAACCTATTTAAAACAACAAAACACACCAAACGAGCGAGTAACCTACATTTTAAAGCTCAACTGACTATAGAAATGGAGACTATATAAAGGCAAGCATCGCGTCGAGCGAATGACGAAAATTTAAACGAAAGACCATGAATTTTGGAGAAAATTAAACTGTAATAAAACTAGTCCCCTTACCTGCGTAGAATTAACACGAATTCTGAGAGATCGAACAACATGGCCAGAAATGTTGGACATTGCTACTGAGCATGCTCGGAAAATTCACAAAAACATGGCCGCCAGTTTTGTATAGAAATGATAGCATTGTGAAGAAAAATCTTAAAGTAAAGCTATTTGTATCTGCTATTACAAAGTTGCAGACTCCGGATTCGCTTTGCTAGAGCCGTCGTGTTTATATTCCATAATTATTTCATGCATATCTTACCTTTAAGATGTTCCATTTTAAAATCGATTCCAGCGAAATTTTCACTAGTAGAAAGTATATTATTTAGTTTAAATTTGCCCATTTGGCGGTGTTTTCGCGTCTCCGGCTAGATTTCTCTTGTTCTTTGCAACATTTGCAGACTCTCCATCGTAAAGAACATACACACTGCTACATTCTCTAGAACTTTCGTGGAGATGCACTTTCGTTTACATGTTCCAAATTTGTCATGAAAATCGCAAATATCTGAAGCTGTGAAAGCGTAGTTTCATGGCGACAACTTTCACTGTAAACTCATGTTCATCAGATGATCAACGCCGATTTTTAGAACGAACGTTTCCAAACTCGGCCATGTTTGGTATCAAAATGAAGCTTAGGAACCTCTCTATTCGAATTTATAAACAGGGGTGGTTGGACCAATAATCTTAAGCCAAAAATCGCGCTTGCGTTTTACTTCCGGTTCCGCTGATGGCGGGAAATCTGACAGTATGAATATGTAAACACTATGTCTGCCGTTCTGAAAGCATTCAATTTACATAAATTAAAGCAAAAGATTTCTTTCTCAACGAGAACTTGCATTAATCATCCTCGGAAAGCTGTTACTGAAGAGGAAAACATTGTTTTGACTGTCAATATTCCCCACGAGTACCTAGAACAATTGTATGACTTGAAGCAAGATGATGGCAAGTTAACTGGCCTGTCGTACGTCGAAGTTTTAAATGCATTTATATCGCAGAATGCCTTGGAGATAAAGCTAGACTGCGAAAGAATTAATAGTATAATACGTAGATATTGTGGGGAGATAAAAACCAAAAGCAAAAGGTTGCGAGGCCGTGTAAGAACAGAGTACTTGGCGAAATCAAAATGCATTTCTGTTTACGAGAAGGAAATTGCCAGGGTGTCTGAGGCGAAGAATGAGCTAGAAAGTGCAAAGGCAGTTTGTGATACCTAAAGAGACTGAACGAAAGCTGGAATGTGTGACAAAGGGATACCAAGAAGAGTTAAACAAGAATGAAGCACTGAAACAGTACATTGAGAAAATGGGAATCCCAGACAATTGTGAGAATACTGGAAAATGTGTAGCAGATGTGGGAAAAAGGCAACAACATCGGAAAATAAAAGAACTCAAAACACAAGTTGAGAGAACTCTTTGGTTTGCTAATACATATGGACTGCATTTGGAATCTTTAAAATTATCTGACAATTCTGGTGCTGAATATGAATTGGAATTTACAGCCGGTGGAACCAAAAAGAGTTATAAAGATTTACCAGAAGCTGAAAAGCAGAAAATTAAAGAAGTTCTTTTGATCCAGGATAAGTTTTGTGTGGGTGAAGCAGCATACCATGAGCTTACCATGATCCCGGCAGGTCAAACCCTACCTCGGTCGTACCTGGTTAAACAGTGCAAGGATTCCTTGAATCAGTTGTGTCACATCGAGCGAACACCAGGGGAAAATGAAGGTGCCCAGGTCAATTTTTATGATGCACTCAGGAATGCAATCCAAAATCATGTAAGTTAATCGATGAATGACAAATAATGTTTTGCATGTTTGTGTATCATTGCATATATTGCAATATAATGAAGGGGAAATTATTTACCCAGATTTTTTTTACTCTTTTTATAGATGAGAACCTGCACTGCAAATGGTCTAAGTCCTCCCGAGAGATACAACATAAAGTTAAGTGGGGATGGTGCCAAAATGACAAGGCTTACTGGCTTTATAGTCATCTCATTTTCAATTTTGAATTCTGGAGATGCTGTGATGTCTCCAAAAGGTTAGCCTATCCACATCTCATTGCATACCCCTATGATGTTATTGTCCAATTTGTAAAATGGAATTAGACTGCGAACAGTGTATGTACACAGAAATTTCTAAATTTCTGTGTACATAGACTGTTCGCACAGGCTAAGATGGCATTGACCTTCAATGTGCAGTGTCCATCACTGCTGCTTAATTAATCATCTATGCAATAAACTTCTCTTGACAAGTAAAATTGTTTTGAATGAAAAGTCCGAGCGCTGTAGCATAATGGGTCAATTTGACTCTGAGATTTGCTTTAACATTTAAACATAGCCTAGATATTTTACATTCCAGGAAATTACACCCTTGCTATAATAAAGGGAAAGGAGTGCTATGAGACCCTCAAGTCCTCATGTAGCAAAATTTTTAGCGATGTGAACAAAATTGTGGAAGCTGGTGTGCTGCAGCTTGATGATGGAAATGAAGTCCCAATTGACATGTATTTGGGTGGAGACTATAAGGTGCAGTCCTGGTTTTAAGGATTTTGAGAGTAATCAGTTTTACCAATCAATTAATAGAATTTTTTTAATTAACATGTTTTTCATTTCTCCCCTAGTTTCTTTTAATACTCATGGGGATGAAAGGAGCAGTGTCTGATTATGCCTGTATCTGGTGTAAAATCCACAAGATGCTACGGTACAGTACAGAATGAAATATTACAATGAAGAACACACAAATTATTGACAAAACTCATACCAGTGTCACAATCGACCCATATCATTTACCATTATTTGGATTATTTCAACTAATATACAACAATATCCATTATAGGCATGATATGACAAAGCCTCAGGATTTTTATTGGATGATCGACATGAAAAGAACGTTAGAGGACATCAGACAGTGCTGCCTAAAGAAGCAGTTTTCATGTGACCGCCCACCTCTGTTAAATATTCCGCTTGAGAATGTCGTCCTTGATGAGTTGCACTTAATGCTAAGGGTAACAGGTGAATGTACAACCATAATTTAAAAATATACATAAAATTCCACACTCAACAACCGGTTACCCCCTCCCCAACACTTGATCCTGCAACTCTATAAAATAAGCCTACATAAAGATATTTTTTGTTTTTGACAGATAAGCTAACTGACAATTTAATTACTGAAGCGCTCAACAGGGATAAGGCAGACAATCACAACAAAGCACCATGTGATCACACTTCGACACATTTGGACAACTTGGTGAATGCCATTCAGAGCTGTGGCATTTCTTTCAATGTCTGGGAGAAAACCGATGCCAATGGTCGGGCAAGTGGAATCTATGATTTCACTAGTCTTATGGGTACCGATAAGAAACTTTTACTTGAAAAGTTGCCAGCAAAGCTGAATGGTGTCATCACTCCTGCTACATGCAATGAAGTTATAAACCTTTGGAAGGTAATCCAGCAGTATTCCGACAGTATATTTTTTACAACTTTATATGCAGGAACATATAAGTAGGGCTACCCCCTTCCCCACCCCCGGCAAAATTATTAGCCCATCCTGAGAAAATTTGGCTTTAAAAATATATGTTCCTAATTAGGCTTAGTACAGCAAAATTGTAGGGTGAAAACGCAGGAAATAGCATTTCAAGGGTTCAAATTCTAAAATTCTCTGGGGAAACCCACCTCTGGTTTACTTTGGTTCATGCCTCTGATTTACTTTAATATAGGATTTTCATCACATCTACAATGACTGTATCAACATGAAAACACCCACAGATGCAGACGTCGACACATATTTTGTCAAGGTACTATTCATTTACCAAGTGTCTAAACATCCTTTCTGGAAAAATTTTAAATGCCGATTCATTGTGTAGGTAACCGCTTGGGTGACTTTATTCCTATCACTTGGTCAGTCACTAGAAGGATATGGCAAAGTGAACATCACACCATATATACATGCAATGGTTTACCATGTGCCTCGCTTTATGAAACTGCACAATGGAATAAGGCAGTTTTCTGGACAAGGTAAAACAGTATATTTTCTATTATAAACCAGGTTAGGTAATATTTTATCATTCCTTATAGTGAGGTATTTTTATCATGATAAGACTATGTTATCGAAAAAGTATATACAACTATTGGCATTGATGGTTATGTAGGTGTTGAGAAGCTGAATGATAATATAAGAAGAATCCACCTCCAAAAATCTAATAAGTGGGATGCAGCTAAGGATGTTCTAATGGCTGAAGAGCGAAAGAGAATATTAAGCGATCTGGAAAGAGAACCTAGACCATACAAGAAGAAGGCGGATAATTATTGGTTGGATGGAATCAAGGAAAGTCGAAGGAAGCGGCCACGATTGTGTGATGAGGAAGATATTTCAGATGGTCCAGAGGACATCTCTTCACTAACGCCAGAGATTCTTAAGTTGCGATTGAAGGACATGGGTATCACAACTCGCGCTAGAAAGCTAAGCAGGCTGTTAGATATGTACACTGTTGCCTTGCAATCACAACAACACTAATCAGTATCTCTTGTTGTGAATACAATTTAATAATAATTCTACTAACAGTGGCAAAGCCAGCCCTAGCATTTGGTCATGCTATGCAAATTTTGTCATGTTTACATTATTCAAACCTAATAGAAATGTATTGTGTTTATGCTATTTAGTTGCTGATAAATTAACATAGCATGACCAGTTTGCAGTGGTGAAGCCAGCCCTAGCATATAACAATATTTATATTACACATATGCACTTTATAAATTTATAAATTAGAAATATCACATGCTCTCCTTAAAATATGAATACAAATTTTTTCAACAGGTACTCTTGGTGACTTTTGTAGCTTGCCATTGGTGTGCTGGTACCTTAATTTAGACCACGAAACTGTGGATCTTGCTTTGATTGGGAAATCAATAGCTTTGCCTTCTCCAAATTCATTTAGAAGGTAGTACCAATCAGTTGGTAAAGTCTCAAAACGTTTGAAGTCTTCCTTTTGGTACAACGTGTAACCTTTATGCTGTGATGGTATGCCTCTGTTGGACGTTATGAAACGCCACACATCGAGATCCATATTGATGGATGCGGGTGCCATTGACTTTCCTTTCAAGCATGTCTGAATGCCAATTAGAAAATCACGGCTTGCAGTTTCTAGCCTAGCAGTGTCAGGTTTTGGTGGCTTCAAGTAACTCCTATCATACATGACAAATATAAAATAAAACTACATTAATCATTAAACCGGATTCCAATAATCCTACACAAATATCTATAAATTACCAAAAATTCCAAAGTACCCACCTCAAAAGACTTGGGTTCAAATGCTCAGATGGCTCCCAGGAGCAATAGTGGAATGGCCATCCCTTCCATTTCAGAAGATATTCGTGACCCTGTGTGTGGACAAAAGGATGAGTGCTATATCAACTTGTAAAAATTATGCTATAATAGCTTTGTTTACACTCTGGCTAGAGTGCTATCACTGCCATAGACCATAGTATAAAAAAGCAATATATTTCATTTTAAAAATTCAGTTCATGTTTAGCACTTACGTGTCGTATTTTTCTGCGTGTAAGTATTCGTTCAACTTCATGTAGACGACAGCGTTTTCCTTTAGGTACGCCATCATACAAAGTTACTGATGACAATTCGTTCAGCTGTTTATAATCAATAGACAGATTTGAAGAACGCTTTGTATGCTTACGTCCCGACGCCATCTTGTTTTTAACTTTTGTAATTTTGTGCGGATATCCGCGGGCTTTGTGCGGGCGCATGTCTTACATTTCTGGCCATGAAAATTCAGTCCATATTTTTCATAAAAACCATGACAAAACTCACAACCTCAGACAAGTCCGCCATTTGCAATCGCACGGAACGATTCTCGTGCATGCGCAGACAAAATGCACCTATGTTTGTTTCAGTCATGGTTAATATCAGGGTTCCCACGGTCCTTGAAAATCCTGGAAAGTCCTTGAATTTGAACAAAAATTCCAGGCCTGGAAAGTGCTTGAAAACTGATAAGGTCTTTGAAAATCCTGGAAAAGTCCTTGAATTTTATATCAGCCCCGTTTACACAAGCAAATTTATTTGACAAATTTCATACAGACGAGCAAATTTATTTGACAAATGTCATTGTGACAAATGTATTTGATCAAAGCTAACATGCTGGCTTTTGATCAAATAATGCATTTGTGACAATGAATTTGTCACAAATTTATCATCTACACCAGCAAAATATCTTTGACATATGAAATTTGTCAAATAAAATTTGCTCGTGTAAACGGGGCTTAAATAAAAGGTGAGAACCCTGTAATATTTACACCACATGTTGTTATTATACACAGCTGATTCATAAAGAAAATACCAAAACGAACAACATCACATATTATATACGAAACATTTCCAGTGGCAGTGTTACTGTTTTGCGATTACAGAGTCGGAAAAATAACACAAATGATATAATACAATTTATATGGCTACGGCACTATAAACACAGTGTTGTAAACTCAAAATATGCCCCTTTTATCTTCGAAAAAAAAGCGAGTATTCAACCGTTATTTCTTACGATGTAGAATATTGTCTTCAGTAATTTGCACCATGATAAGGAGAAAATCCAGAAGTACTTTAGTATTATATAAATAAACTCGTAGACAGCATAAACCACAACTCGGAACCATAAACATGCGAATACAAGTCGTTTCGCCCCCAAGTCGATTCGCCCCAAGTCGTTTCGCCCCCAAGTCGATTCGCTCCAAGTCGAAACGCCCCCAAGTCGATTCGCCCCAAGTCATTTCGCTCCTAAGTCGATTCGTCTTAATGTTTCGTTGCCAAAGAACTTCAAATGATGGATATATTAAAAATAAAATCAAGAATACACAGACACAAATGTTGTCATTGTCACTGAGTAACTATTTACAAGCTACCGTTACGCGTGCGATTTTTTTCATGAATGTTTACATTTCAAACATTTTATATTATCTGTTTCATTCCATACATACTTGAAGCTAGGATGAGTATAATACCGGAATTGAGTCATTTTTCTATATATAATTTGATATTTTTTCATTTTTAAATTATTATCTTTTATATTCTTTAAAACTAATCACCGCGTTTATTAATACCGACTTTGTCAAACCTTTTCGCGCTTTTGTTTTCGTTTGAAATGTTACGTTTTGTCAGTAATTCTGTCATCTTAATAGTGAATAGGTTTTTGGTTTTTGCGCGTTTACCGTTTGATCCATTTGTCCACAATACTCGCAAATATGGGCTAGTTTGTAAGAGATATTAAATTCACTAGCTAACTTGGGGGCGAAACGACTTCGGGCGAAAAGACACCAAACATGCCACCCTTCAAACAAATTCTAGAGCGATATGTAAGCGTAACAGGCAGCAATTTTGCTACAAATTAATCATAAGACACTCTTCTTTCATAAGAAGCACAAATAATCATGATCGCGTTACGAAAACAGCTCATATTTACAAAATATTTGCTTCGAAATCACATTTCCCATATAACGCCATATTAATTATCGCTCCTTTGGTATCCGGAAGTAAATTTGCACGCTTGCGATTTGGCTTCACTTCAATCTCGTTCCTAATCTCGTCCCCAGAGCAATGCCTGTACGCGGGCTAGGATGGCATTGGCTCTGGGGAAATTGACAACCGGAACCCCTAAATTTAGGGGTTCCGGTTCTTTGTCGGCATGCACGATTGATAAACGTTAAACCAATCACAGCACAGGAAAAATTCAATTTCCCCAGAGCCAATGCCATCCTAGCCCGCGCACAGGCATTGCTCTGGGGACGAGATTGTCTTGTTCCCCGAGTATGCCTGTTCGCGGGTTAGGTAGTGGCATGACTCTGGGGAAATCGAATCGAAATCGTTATTTGATTGGCTGCCGCGATCATCAATATTGCCGACACATTAATGCGTGTTTTTTGCGAGAATTACGCGTGGACATACGCGAAGAGAGAATTATCAATGTTTATCAGATTTGGAATGCGAAATCAAACAATATAAATCGAAGGATATAATATTAATCGTATGAACAAGTATTGGGACGTTGGGTATATACTTACAAAATGGCATGGTATTTATGAACGACGGCGTACAAGTTTCGTGTTTATTCCATGATATTAAACAATGAAAGAATTGGCTAAATGAAATCATCGCACACGTTGTCGTTGTTTTGTTAAATTGATATATTGTTGCCAGGACTTTGGAGTGACAGCTTTTACTTGTGTTAAAGATGCGGTACAGTCCGTTCTGCGCATGTGCACAAAGGAGCCCTCTTTTTATTTACAAACAGTTTATTTAAGTTTTTATTTCATTTTATGTTCTTGCAAAACTTGATTGTTGTCTCTTGATAATTTATTATACCCTAGAATCATGAAAATATAAATAGTTGTCGAATAAAATTCAATATTTTGGATACCAAAATGTAAACAAAGCCTTTGTTTACATACGGACTGTACCGCATCTTTAAAGCTTTAAACAATACAGACATACTATAATCTTAGTTGGGGATCTAAACTGCGACGTTAACAAACTAGTTCCTGATTCACAAACTCACAAACTGCAAACTTTATGCTCTTTGTATCAATTAACTCAAGTCATTAATGAACCTACGAGAATTACGGAGACAACATCCACACTGATAGACTTGATACTTACAAATAAACCTGAATATATTTCGACTGGTGGTGTTTTACACCTTGGTATATCCGATCATAGCTTAGTCTATGCTGTAAGAAAACTTGAATTACCTAAATCTAGACCAACTATAAAAGAAGTCCGCGATTTCAAACACTCTTCTGAATCGCAATTCCGCGCTGATTTACTGCAGGTACCCTGGGATACAATTTGCTACGATGATCCTAATACATGCTGGATTCTATGGAAATCATTTTTTTACGAAATTTTAAATAAGCATGCACCTGTACGCCAAAGAAGAACTAAGGCTAACTCGGTCCCATGGATTACACCTGCTATTAAACAACTAATGAGGAATAGAGATTACCATAAAAAGAAAGCGATAAATATCACTGGGATAAATACAAATCCTTACGGAACAGAGTAAATAAGCAAATGCGTAAAAGCAAAATTGACTTTTATCACAAAGAGATAGGGGACTGTACATATTCAAATGATTTCAAAAAAATTTGGTCCCTTATAAATTCCCTTACTGGAAGGAATAACAAATCTTCCGGTATTACAGAAATATCTGTGAATGACAACAGCATTACCGATTCTATATTAATCGCTGAAAAGTTTAATGAATATTTTGTTAACATTGACCCTAGCCTAGCTTCTGAAACTAGTGAAGAGCCTGAAGCTGGTGAAGAGCCTCTTACTCAACACACTACGAATAGCTACAATAATTCCAATCCCACAACAGATACGATATTCCATTTCCATCGTATTAATGTAGAAAACGTTTTTCTGGCATTAATGAACCTTAAGATAAACAAATCTACTGGCCTTGATAAAATTCCAGCCAATGTTCTCAGTCAGACTCTCTGCAGATATTATTGCCCCGTCATTAACATATATATTTAATTTATCACTTGACACTGGTATTTATGTGAATGACTGGAAACGAGCACGAGTAATTCCAATTTACAAATCTGAAGATCGACGGAAATGTGAAAATTATAGGCCAATTTCCATACTCCCCATTGTAAGTAAAGTTTTTGAGAGAGAGGTTTTTCGACAGCTTTATGGCTATCTTTCCAATAACTCACTACTTTCTAAATTCCAATCAGGGTTTAGACCTAAACACTCAACCCTGTCTGCGTTGATACAAATGTGTGATAATTTACTTAAAAACATGGATAGTGGTCAAATAAATTGTGTAGTCTTTCTTGATGTTAGAAAAGCCTTCGACTCCATAAATCATGAAATTCTGATTGATAAAATGCGTAATTTTTTCGGAGTAACAGGAAACCAACTAAGATGGTTCGAATCATACCTGAATAACAGGGTTCAACAATGTCTTATAAACGGACAACTATCGAGCCAAAAAAGATAATATGCGGAGATCCACAGGGGTCCATCCTTGGTCCTCTATTATTTTTATTATACATAAATGATATGCCTGACTCGTTAAGTCACTTAACTCCTTCACTCTATGCTGATGACACGGAAATTTATGCATCTTCTAATGACAGCGCCGACCTTGTCGACAAGGTAAATATTGATCTCGAAAACATACGCAAATGGATGATACACAATAAACTTCAAATCCACCCCAGTAAATCGAAACATATGTTCATTGGGTCTCCCTATAACCTTAAGAATAAAGTATCTGGTAATCCTATTTTAATTAATAATAAGCTAGTACCCAGGATTAATAAATATTCATGCCTTGGCGTGACTATGGACGAAAGGTTGTCTTGGGATAAACATATTGATTCAATCTGCTCTAAAGTTGGTGCCGGTATTGGTGCAATGAGACGTGTTAAACCTTTTGTACCACTGTCGACAACCAAAATGCTATATAATGCTATTATACAGCCTTATTTCGATTATTGCAGCTCGTTGTGGGATAATTGTGGAATTGGGCTCAAAGATAAGTTGCAAAAATACCAAAATCGTGCTGCAAGAGTAATTACTGGGGCAACTTACGATATTCGGTCATCTGAGTTACTCAATAATCTAAATTGGAAACCTCTAGAAGAAAGACGAAATTATCTTAAATCTATTTTCATCTATAAAGTTCTGAATGGCCACACCGCACCAAATCTTAAAGAAGCATTCCATTTTAATAATGAAAGACATAATACTTACAATCTTAGAAATACGGATACTGATTTAGCACCACCTATGCCGAAAAAAGAATTCGGCAAGAGGTGCTTCAGTTATAATGGTGCCTTGCATTGGAATAATCTTCCCCATGAGGCAAAAATTGCTGAATCTCTAAGCTCTTTCAAGTCGATATTGAAACAAAGAATGAGTTGAAATTTGCTTGTGTATAATCGCGCAGCCAAAATCAATTGTATTTATTTATTTTGTTATATTTTGTATTTCCTGTATATATTAGTTAACTTTTTGTAAATAGGTAATTTCACGCCCCTCATGGAAACCAGCCTTCCAACGGCTGTTGAGGCTAGCGTGGTCTAAATAAAGTTTTGTATGTATGTATACAGTACATTAGATCTTCCGTTTCATGTTCACTTGACATATATGTGCTAAGAGGTCAATTAACTACACATCAATTATGGTCAACATGTTGTAGCCCGTGGTCTTTGTGCTTTTGTAAAAGGAGTTATCTATAAATTAAAGATGCGAGGTGTTTTTGTAGCATCTGTATAAATCATAGAATAATTAATTTAAGAAGTTCCTCAGGTCGTAAACATTTGTCATTTGGTTATAGACTTGCTCACTTGCTTTGTAAGTGATTGCCACTTGACAGCATGATGTAAGGCTGTAACTAAGCCTGAACCTGAAATAATTTTTGCATCAAGGTAGCAGTTAATGAAACATTTGTGTCTGGATAAAAAGAAGTGGTGAATTTAAATACAGATGTTTCCTTGTCTGTTGCTATGTGAAACAATGTCAATGTTGTTTAAAGCAATAAGAGTCATTGTGGGTCAATACAAGGCTCATTTGCTAAAAATATACAAGCATTGATTCCATTTCCAAGCTATTATTCTATTGGAAATTAAATATAAAAGGAGATACAGTAGGATTGAAATAGCTACCAGTTTCAATCAAATAACTAGTTAATTTCTGTATCAAGCCTCCTGGGTGTTATTTTTTCCTAAACATCATATGAGGGGGCACTTGTTCTAAATATATGCAATACGTCTGGTTAGACCAAATAAAAATAATAGTTGGTTTCAGGTTTCACAGCCATGTTTTATATGGGTAGGTAGGTTGGAAAAACATTTTATTTTAAAAAATATTTTATCTCAAGTATGCAATAAATATAAGTTGATGCCAACAATGTTCAGTCTAAACGTTTAAATGTCAATAAAATGTTTATGGTCAGTCATATTTCTGACAGGTTGGTCGGAAACCTGAAATCAACTATTATTTTTATTTGGCCTTACCATTAAAAAATGTCCATATTCAGAGTTACCGTTGCAATATATTTTATTAAAACATTGATTTTAAGAATTTTAAGAATTAATTGAATGGGGGCTGCATGCTTAAAAGGGGGGGGGGCTTATTTATTTTTGTATCCAAAAGGGGGGGTATTAGAGAGGGACGTAAATGTGAGGGGGGCTAAATATAGAAATTACAGTACCTCAATTCCTTCCTCTCCCTTCCCAAACATGCTGCAGGAGAGGGGACAACTGCAGGGGTTGATGTATTGCATGTTATGTACCTGGTAACAGCGTTCTCACTTTTAAGGAAATTTCCTTAAACTGAGGAAATTTGAACCAGTTTAGGGAAATTTTTAAGGAAACGAATTTTTTAAGGAAATTTTAAGGAAATTCTTTGACATTCATAATATTTTACATAATCACTTACATTCGTAAAAGATTACATCCAAACAACACTTTATTTTGTATTTTTTTCCAGAAAAGCAAATCACTATCGTTATAACACATTTATTTCTCTTGGGACACGCGTGTCCTGCGCGTAAACAAAACAACATGAATTCAACAACATGAATTCAATTCAAATTTTTTGACCCCTAAAATGGTACACTGACCGAAATTTTTTTGGCGACGGGGGGGGAGGTCGCCAAAACAACATGAATTCAACGTCAAAGTCAACTGCCTTTTTCATGGGCGTACCGGGCGGGGGGGGCGGTAGCCCCCCCCCCAGTTTTTTGGGCAGTCGGGCAATATTGACTAAACAGTCGGGCAATTTTGGTTAATTAAAAAAATAAATGGGACAAATTCTGTAAATTTTGCGGAAAATTTTGTGAAATTTCCCAAAATTTTGTAGGTTCCGGACAATTATGGTATGTCCGGAAAAATTTTTTGACCCCTAAAATGGTACACTGACCGAAATTGTTTTGGCGACGGGGGGGGGAGGTCGCCAAAACAAATTCCGGAAAAAATTTTTTCGGTACTTGTCGGGCCAAATCCGGAAAAGTCGGGCAAATTTCTTGCCGCCCCCCTAAATTTTTCCTTCCGGTACGCCCATGGCCTTTTTATATTTCTAAAAACTTCTAAATCGAAAACAACAATATTTTGTGATTTCCCGCCAATTTTATTGCCACTTCCGGTTTTAAGGAAATTTTTTCAATTCTAAGGAAATTTCAGTGTAAATTTAAGGAAATGACTGTAGCTGGAAGTGAGAGCCCTGCCTGGTAATATGGAGTGATGAGCTAGTAAATATATCCTTGCCTATAATTAGTTGCTGATTAAATGTTCAAAGATATACATTGTGAAGTATGAAAAACAAATGGGAGATACCCACTGCAACAAACTTTCAACAAATATATATGGCCTTGTTCACTTCATTTCTTACTTTCGTATAATTACAAACACAATGTACTGTTATTTACTGTCGTTCCAATTGAAGTGTTCCTCAAATATTGATTCAATACATTACCTCGGGCTGACCAATTCATTTGATAGAAAATTGATCAACTTCCTGTTACTTTTAAATGAGCCAATTAGATTTCGTTTCAGAACCGATTGACCAATAGGAAACGCACAGGAAGTAAAAAGAAATTTGAATTCGTATGAATTGGTCAGCCCGAGGTAATGTATTGAATCAATATTTGAGGAACACTTCAATTGGAACGACAGTAAAGACTTTATATGTGCTCCTTGTATATATAATATAAAAAATGTGGTTATAATATTGTTAAAATATGTGATATATAATACTGTAAACCTCTGACTATAATCCCTGGGCTTATATACTTTTTAAGTGATTTTTGATGGGCTTATACAAGGGGGGGGTCTCATATATGGGGGCCTTATACATGGACAATCTTTTGTGTTATTACTAAACCGAGTCAGTCATAAACAGGAAAATAAACACTTATTAATAACACGCTTTGATTAACATAGTAAGCTATAAAGACAATGACAATGTTTTTTAAGGGAGTTAGGTAACATCGAGTTGGATTCGAGTTCGAGTTGGGCTTCGAGTTGGACTTCGAGTTGGACTTCGAGTTGGACTTCGAGTTGGACTTCGAGTTAAACTTCGAGTTAAACTTCGAGTTAGATATTTTTCTTTACTTTTCGGGAAAATGACAATTGTATTTCACCCAACCTTTTTTGCTGCGGAGCGAGCGAGCCTGAAGCAAATTTACACTTATTATATGGGGGAATTTTAGGCATGTTGTAAAACATGGACTGGACATTGGACTGGACTGGACTTGTAAACTATGGACTGGACTTGTAAACTATGGACTGGACTTGTAAACTATGGACTGGACTTGTAAAACATGGACTTGTAAAACATGGACTTGCAAAACATGGACTTGTAAAACATGGACTTATAAAACATGGACTTGTAAAACATGGACTTGTAAAACATGGACTTGTAAAACATGGACTTGTAAAACATGGACTTGTAAAACATGGACTTGTAAAACATGGACTTGTAAAACATGGACTTGTAAAACATGGACTTGTAAAACATGGACTTGTAAAACATGGACTTGTAAAACATGGACTTGTAAAACATTTATTATCGATGATATGTTTCTCTATATCAGTACATCTATACTGAGAAACAGGTAAAAATACATAATTATTCTGCTGTGCTCGCTTGCCCCTTGCCCCCACCTTATTTTGAAATTTAGGCCACTGAAATGGCCGCAAATACTTCTAAATTTAACGGTTATCGGAAAATAGTAGATACAGTTTTTTGTGTCTAAGTTATTTAATTTTGGCCAAACATTTGTACTGAACACAACTAAAATATATCCGAAATTAAGAAACTAACTACGGAAAAATTATTGGTGGGGCTAAAGCCCAGCGAGCGACCCTGCTCCGCGGTCTCTGTTTCTATCATAGCTAGAATGTTGTAATTATGCTATAAATTCAGTTGCATAACATGAATTTCGGTAGACATAGTTCACTAACTAAACAAAACAAAGCGAAACTCATAAAAAATCATTTCATTACACTGGCCTGTAGGGCAAGTGTCTTAATCCCTCTTTTTCTGTTTTTTTCGTAGTCGAGAAATCGAGTTTGCGTTAGCTCATCGCAGGCTCAGGGTGCAGCGATTAAGCCAAAATGCCATCGAGTCCCTCGATTTCATGATTTAGTTAAATAGTAATAAGCTCGTATATATATGTACGTAACAGCTGACTCGTGCAATGCTTGTGGTACCTTTTTCGTTTATTAGCCCATACACTTGTACGCACGCGCACAATTCCGAACTCCAATGGCGGCTTTTCACAGAGTGATCAAACTATATTTTACACAGTTTCGTTGAATTTTCAAAGAATTGTGCCTGTTTCCTATGGATTTTACGTTGTGTCGTACTCTGGACTTTCTTGCGTGTTGAATTAATGTGTTTTTCTTTGTGTAACGACTCGAAAACCACAAAATTTGGACCCAGCGAATTTATACAACATATAGAAGGATATTTAAACAAGGATTAAAGGTTTCACTTTTTAATAAACAACTATAAATATAATGGTTTTGTTTGTGGAAACACCACGTAAATATATTTATTACTGCAAAGCTTTCGATCCGTTAGCCCGGATCTTCATCAATGCTAATAATATGTGATTTGTTTAATTCACACGCTCTTTTTATATACAAAAGTGTCGTGATCTGTTGGCTCTATAAATATACGTCGTGGACTCATAACATCCGTTGTGTACTTGTGTTAATTTTTGCATCGCACTCTGGACTTTCTTGCCTGTTGAATTAATGTTTTTCTTTTTGTATTAAATTAAACGACTCGAAAACCCCAATATTTCATAAATTTGTACCCAGCGAATTTATATAATATATTGGAATATAAACAAGGACAAACTCTCCTAATTCCTTACGACAGTTTTAGTCAAATGTCGACAATATACCTTTAAATACATGTATTGAAATCCGCGCAGTAGTAGAATTAAGAGAATTCGCGTAGCGCTGGGTGCAGAAATTTTAGTACTGCGCAAAATATAATCCGGGCGAAAAGCTTTGTGGTAGCCATACTAAAGATAAGCGTGCGTTCAAAATACCAACAAGAACTAGAACCATTATTGTATGGTTCTCATCTGCTAAACTTGCCACAAGTCGACCTCGAAGAAACGCATTTCGTTCGAGGTCGACTTGTGGGAAGTCTACTCATTTGCCTAATGTCCCTAATACAATAACATTAGTTCGACGCGATTTTATTAATACAAGTATGGTATCATATTTCATAATATAACAAACAATGTAAACTAGCCATACATTTTGCCGAACATAACTTCGGCCCCTTTGGACATATCTTTTTCGTAATAATATTATTGGAACCAGAATCGAAAACACTATTTATAGTGTTATTTCAAGCTTGTGTCTTGAGATTTTCATCTTTTATTTCGGTATTTACAGAATATTTATATTTTTAGCGCGGCCCATGGAACGCACATCAAAACAACGCACTGTGCATCGATCGAGCTATAAACGTGCGTGCGAGTAAAAATCTGATATTTTGAAAAATTCAAAATAAATATTCCTACTCTGTGCCGTATTCAAACGAAACTTTGTACATGAAAGCGCTTAAATACAAGATGTATTTTACTCACATTGACTCTGAGCAAATTCTGAAGAGTTACTAAAGAATACTAAAGCAGGGTGCATTGCCTATTAATGGGTTAATAAAAGCATTGGCAGAAGTGTTTGTTAACCCATTTACTGACAGTACTCTGCCACTAACAAGTAAAATCGTCTGGCGTTACACAGTGTAAATTGCTCTGGCGTTAGCCAGAGTTTAATACTAAAGTAGTGTGCATTGGCAGCTAATAGGTTAAATTTATATTCACTTTTGACCCAATGGCTTCATTTTCATGTTCGCCATTTACTCGTATTCCGTGCACACAATTTAAGAATGAGTTTGTGAACGGGCTTAAATGATGAACGAGAAACAAATTTGTGCAGGAAACATTGGAGATATAACCGAGAATTGTCTAGAAGTATAAATTCAAGTATTGCATTCAGTTCATATGCCAAAAAAGGCAGCACTTTCCTTGCGATAGTAACTCCTAGTTATGAATTTGCACCATGACTCCCGAAAAGGTCTTTCATTTTTTTAAAAAGTCCATAAAATTTGCTTGCGGTTTAAGATTTGTATTCCTGCCTTTTGCACCATAGCACATATGTCGTTATTTTCAGGCCAGTGTGAACGCCTGAGCAGGCGTCTTGTTGTCCATTAGTCAGTGATTTTAACTTTAATTCAGGCTTTTCCATTGCAAACTTACTTTTAAAAATAAAAGTTACACTAAAGAGAATAAAATAAAATAAATAGAGAATAATATATGGGTGCGAGGAAATACCAGATTTATTTCGAGTGTTGAACATGATATCTCACGAGTGAGCGCAGCGAACGAGTGAGATATCATGTTCAACACGAGAAGTAAATCTGGTATTTCCAAGCACCCATGTATTATTCTGTTTATTATAAAAAGGACAGTCTTTGAAAAGCGATAATTTTTACAGAAAAGCGATAATTGAAAAGCGATAATTTTCACATGTGAGATTATCACTTTTATCAGTGCCGGCTCGAAATCTCTGTAAAGCACTATACTTTATATAATAAAGTATAATAATTCAAGTTCCATTCATTCAATGGAAAGAATGTTCCATGTTTGATGTCCCTTGGGATTCGAACTCGCAAGGAAAGAAACATATATTGTCGGTCAAATCTTCATTCCGCAGCTCTAGGACATGCTTTTCGGTTAAACATTGTCGGTTAAATCTTTGATTCAGGCTGAAGGACACGCTTTTCCTGATGAGTAAACTGATATTAGTTAATCCTTTTGTACATAAACACATTATTGTGTGCCGTTTTATGCTAGTTTCTGACATTTTGAAAAACGGTAGTTCAACTTTGAATTTCAATTGCTCCGCGGACAATATCGTATGGATAATTAAATGTCATGTATCAAAGTCTAAGTTAGCCCTTTCTACATGCAATGCCAATGGAGTTTATTTTAGTTCGACAGCTCTTATAGTTTTTACGTTATATGAAATCAAACAGGTAAAGTTTCTTTTGGGACACCCGGTACCATAGATACATTTTTAGGAAATGAGTAAATTGTCTTAGTGATAGGTATTATACAAATAATGAATGTTTATGAGTGCAATGGTAAGAATATTTTCATGAGGTGAAAGATGGAATGTTCCATTCAACGAGGCAACAGCCGAGTTGAATGGAACATTCCATCTTTCACCGAATGAAAATATTCTTACCATTGCACGAAGAAACATTCATTATTTGTTTTATATAATACCAAAAGTCCAGAACAGACTAATAGATTCGTATGAGAAGCATTTTGAGGGATGCGATTTATCGAAAACACAACGAGTGCAATTGTACTATACGTTTTATTCCATTGCACTCGCGGAGAGTGCAATGGAACGCGTTCCATTGCACTCTTGGGAAATGGATTTTCTATTCAATATCACGTGACCATAAACAGCCAATTAAACGATTAGAATTTAATAAGGTATTATATAATATTAACTCTACCATACTATGCAGTGTACATGCACGGAGGGATATTTATCGTAAGCCGCCTGTTTTTCTACCAACCAGTGGCGCCGTGGCCGGGGGGGGGAGGCAGGGGGGCATGGCCCCCTTTGTTGAGACCCGTCGGAAAATTATTATTATTATTATTGTCTTTATTAGGGTCCACTACAGTATATGTACAAAGTCTAATTATATAGTCAATTATTCGGAGACCCTAAATGGGCGAGGCGCAAGCGGGACTCGAAGAACCATGCAAGGCACGGTAGGCACCTGCCCAAACTTAGTAAAAATTTACTGTTCTAATTGAAAATCTATACTGTTCGGTAAACCTCGGAGGTGCATACGCCTCATAAAAATCGAGGGTTAGTTGTTGCAATCGTTGTTGTTCGACAATTTACTGTTGTCGGAATCTTCGTGGTCAAGCATACCTGCATATACTCAGGCCCGCCGAGTGCTAGTTCTGAAAAAGTGCTACGAAAGCAATTGTAACGTTTTTGTCCGGAAAATTTTTTTAACAAAAAAGTTGTCGGCGGGGGGGAGAGATAATTTGTTCTCCAATTAGGGACCGTTCATTAATTATACGTCAGGGTGGGCTGGAGGAAAAAGAGCAGAAACGGTGCAAGTTTTCCATGACCCCCCCCCCCATTAAGGTTTTAATTTTTTCATGACCCCCCCTTCTACCCGATAATTTTTTCACTCCCCCCCATTTATTTTACTATTGATATCCACTTTTCCGATTTTTGTCGTGAACTGGTGACTCAGACTGATATGTTAATGTATAGCAATCATTCATTCAGCACCATGTATTACATAAAATCGGATAATCTTTACAATATCAGTCAGAACCAGATCATGACGCCAAAGATGACTATGACTAATCACCAGTGTATATGGGGCATTATAGATGATGCTAATATATTCAAATAGAAAATAATATATACAATATATACATAGATCATTGGTTTTGGTTGTGAAGGCTTAATATTTGAAACTGGTCATCCTAAAATATTAATAAGTACCATAAATAATTTTGACAATCCCCCCCCTTCATGCTGAAAAAAAATTTTAAAAGCCCCCTTTCTAACATAAATTGTTTTGCACACCTTTCTTCTCCAGCCCCCTGGTCTTAATTAATGAACGGTCTCTTAATAGTTCAATAATAGTTCAATCGCAAAAATTCGATCTCTTGGCCTTGACAATCATTGACTAAAATTCATGATTGACTATTGGCAAATTCAGTTTGCGGACATTACTACTGTCAAGCTTTCCTTTCACACGGATACGATTGAATATTTAATAGTGGATACCAGCAATATTTGTTAGGCACTATGGACAATGAAATGTTCTGTTATGAGTTTCATTTTGTTTTGTTTTATAGTTCGTGAACTATGTCTATCGAAATTCATGTTTTTGGCAACTGAATTTAGCTTAATTACAACATTCTAGCTCTGATAGAACATGCATGCCACGCAAATAGTGGAAGTTTTTTTTTGTCTACAGTATATTGTCTGTCCAATTCCGGGGGCAAAAAAAGGTGGGGGCAGGGGCAAGCGAGCACAGCAGAATAATTCGTGTATTTTTACCTGTTTCTCTATATAGGTGTACTGATATAGAGAAACATATCATCGATAATAAATTCGCTCGAAGATCAAGTCTATATTATACAAGTCCATGTTTTGCAAGTCCATGTTTTACAAGTCCATGTTTTACAAGTCCATGTTTTACAAGTCCATGTTTTACAAGTCCATGTTTTACAAGTCCATGTTTTACAAGTCCATGTTTTACAAGTCCATGTTTTACAAGTCCAGTCCATAGTTTACCAGTCCAGTCCAAGGTCCAGTCCATGTTTTACAACATGCCGGAATTTTATCTTAAACCATTGTTTACCGCAGCTGTAGGCCTTGTGGTCGTGCGCGATCGGAAATGCTCAATAACCTTTTTGTCGGTTGTGCTTCCACAACACCTTGTGGTAATTTTGAGTTGCAGATTACCTACAAGTTACAGATATTGCACAGCACACACCCTACCTCCTCCGCAAGTCATACAGCCCGTAATGAGTATACCGGCTGCGGAGGAGGTAGGCACACTCCTATATCAGGGTTTTCAGTGACTGGTTATATTAGGACCGGAACTGGCGTGAAGCAGACCGAGGTAGATTGTGAGCTTATAGATGGTGCTTTAAGCAGCCGCTATTAGTCCGTACCTCATTAATGATCTGCCCCCCTGACCTGACATGGTTTCCGCACAATTTTTAAATGTTATGACAAATCTTTTTACTGAGATACCTTTTTCGTATCATGTACTTCATCGACAGCATTGCTTGTATTCTTAATTCGAAACAAAAGCACTCGTACCCTAATTTATTATATAGTAGACAGTGCCGGACACCAAAAAATACACGGTGAGATATTTTCCATAACTACATCTCCACTAGTGAAGATATCGATTAAGTGTTCATTTTCTTTGTTATTTTTACTAACGACTATATAATAAAAAGAACATTAAATACACGGTGGCTTGAAGTTTCATATCTTATTATTTATCTTCTCGTGGTGAAAACTGAAAACAATATTTTTTACTCACTCAAAAATTAAAATTTATATCTTCGCACCGCCGTTAGTCTGCGATAGCAGACTGGCTCAGAAGCCCCCCCCCGGCCCCCCTCCCCCACTGGAGCTGCGGAGAAACAGCAGACTAATATCAGAGGCAGAGCGTAAGAAGGGCTCTGGGTACGAGAATGAGGCAGTGCCGATCAGTCTGCTATCGCATACTACACCCTGTCTCCGTACCCAGGCGTTTCTTTGTAAAAAAACAGCGATGCGCATATGACGAGTTCACATGAAGTATTGTAGTACACCGCCGTCTAACATCCTCTATATAGTACTCTCCTTGACCTTTCAAGACTAATAATGCAACATATCCTCACACGTAGTATTAGGGAAGCTGGACGCGCAGGGGCGGGAATATTAAAAAAAGGTAATTATCACAGAATAAGGACCTATACAGAAGTCCCACTCTCGTGTGCGACATGGCACCTTTTTTCCACTGCGCATGCGTTAGGTCCGCCATCTTCCTAGCAAGTAAAACCGCAGCAAGCTAATAGTAAATTGTATGGCGAAACACCGAGTCGATGCAAGAAAACTTCAATAAAACGCTCAAATTTCATCGAATCGCCATAAAAATTATAGGGTATGAAAGAACACACATTTCTAAATGATAATAAGGTGTAATGGATGAAATTCCGCGCATTTATACTGGATAAAACGGGCGTGAGTGTCGAACAATAATCGATTCAATTATATGAATTTCAAGCGTTTTCGAATCAGGTAAGTTTTATAACTGTCTTTGACAATTTTATGCATGGGAATGTTCATTTAATGATTGGACCATTACACTAGATCTAACTGCTTAGTATTTAGTCACGAGAAAAGTTTTTGTAAGGTAATTTCTCTGCAATTTGCAATGACATGTTTAATATATTAAATATATCACTGATCACTGATGGCACTGAAGACAATGCCTGAGTTCTAGAGCTTTATTTAGGAAACTCTATTCTTGTATTTAAAATTGCAGCAAGCAACCAAACGCTATTGTCGATTTTTTAATATTGTACTTGAAATTTATCTATTTTTGTCTTGTATATAGCTGATGGAACCCAATGAGGCAATGACCAGTATGAGGAATCAGGAATGGACTGATTTCAGGGAAAGAAGAGATTATTTCATTGGGCTGATTGGCACCAAAAATTAATTTTTACAATATTGAGTCAGTTGGGTTCATGGCTTGTTTGACATTCATAAAACATGGCGTATTTGTGTGCAACACTTCAGGACAAAGGAAATGTGTATTATTGCATTACTGATTTAATATGAGATCTATACATCTTGGTAGCCAAGTTGGTTGAAGGATAGCCCAAAGACATTTCAGTTAATGGTATGGTGGACATATCTGAAGATGTTGGCCCCAAACCCATAATTCCCACAAGAATGACAAGATCATCTGGTACCAATATTTTATCCTTCCACCCACAGAAAGTAGGACTTTGTCTAGCACTTTCCAGAGCTTGAATTTCTCATGTGCAACAAACTGTCTTCCAGCAGACTTAAGAGAACCTAACACATTCTTAAAGTACAAATACATTTAAGAGATTGTTAGGAGACTATTGGGTCGTTCCAGAAAAGATCCACAGTCCCCCCACGGAGGAAATTTCTGCCGTCCGGAGGGGGGAGGGGAGATAAAATTGTTTCTGATAATAGTAAATGTATTAGGACATCCGAAGGGAGTAGGGGGTTAACTTCCAATTTCTTCGTGGGGGTGGTATGGATGTTTTCTGGAATGACCCATTACTCGAAAGCCCTGCATTGATGCAGACGATGCAAGAACATGGAAATCTGTGTTTAAACTATAAAGGTTGTCGAAGTTTGAACTATGTTATTAACTGCTGTTTCTAGATGTTTGTCGTTAAAAGGCCCACAGTAATTGATTTTAACTGTTGTGGTGCTAGATAGATAGATGTTTTATTAAAACTACTTCGAAGCTGAAGCTGAATTGCGTAGATGTTTACGTAATATGTACAAGAATGGTGTAGGTTATATAAATATTTACAATTGGTGACAGGAGACAAGGTGCAAATGACATTATTTACTATTTAACATATGTGGTATAAAAGTGTTCTTGAAACGCTTAGTGCGTGCTAAAAGAGAACTAAAGGAACGTTTGTGTCTCAGATTATATGTCTGCTTCTTCTTTGGGGGTAAAAGTTTATAAAGTTTGTGATCTGAGTTTGATGTTATCGAATCAAACAGCTTCAAACATAACATTTGCCTTCGATTGACTAAAGTTTCTTGCCCAGAATACTCTAAGCATTTATTATACTTTTCGCATTTAAATATAATTCCCAATGATCTTTGCTGGACACGTTCTAAATCATCTGCCAGATACTGTGGTAGAGAGTGATGGAAGACTGGCGCTGCATATTCCAATGCGGGCCTAATACAAGTACAGTAAAATTGCACAATTTCTTTTTCTGGGACTTTTGCTCGTTTCAATTGTACTAAGCAATACAAACGTTTGTTCGCTTTCTTTATGGTATCCTCGATGTGCATGTTCCAATTCAAAGAGCTGGAAATAGTAAGACCCAGTAGTTTAGCATGTTTGACCACTTCAACCGGTTGATCGTTTACCATAACAGGATTAAATTGTTGCTTTTCCCGTTTGAAGTCAATTCTTAATTCTTTGCACTTGCTTGAATTTAATTGGAATCTATTTTGTAAAGACCACTCCTGGAGTTCAGAGGAACTATGTTGGATATTACTATCCGTGCCTTTTTGAATAATCTCTGATGTAGAGGTGTCGTCGACGTATTTCCATGTATCTATGCCATCTAACCGGAGGTCATTTATCATTAATAAGAATATCCAAGGGCCTAGTTTTGTGCCTTGAGGCACTCCAGATGGAACTCTTTCCCAGTCTGAATAAACATTAGACAATTTGACCCTTTGGAATCTATTCATTAGGAAGTCTACAACCCAGCAAGCAACTTTACGGGGGATTGGTAGATCATTAATTTTCTTGATTAGAATGTTATGATCGATAAGATCAAAAGCCTTTCTATAGTCATATAATATGACTCTTACTGCAGCGCCTGAACTGTCCGTAGCTTTGGACCATTGATGAATCATCGAGATTAAGGCTTGGGTGGTTGATGATTTTGGAATAGCACCATATTGGTTGGGATCAATGATTTTCAGGATTGCAGGTGCTATGTAGTTGGAAACGATAAATTCTTCACCAACTTTGGAAATGCAAGATGTTAAGGAAATTGGTCGCAAGTGTTTGTTTATATCCATAATTGGCTTTTGTTTCGGAAGTGGAGTGACATCTGCATATTTCCACGATGATGGTAACCTCTGCTCCTTATATGAGCTACTTAAGACAGAGCAAACAGGTTTTGCAAGGATTTCAGCATAATCTTTTAGGATCCAGTTGGAAATTCCATCGGGGATGGATTTACTGGGGGTGTTGGGGGGGGGGAGGTGCACCCCCTTAACCCTGGCCAGAGGGGGTGCACCCCCCTAGCCCTGGCCAGAGGGGGTGCACCCCCCTAGCCCTGGCCAGAGGGGGTGCTGGGGTCTGCTATATTTCATGGTAAAGCAAAAAATTATTAGAGAGAAAATGAACAAAATGAGATACAGTAATTTCAGTAATAACATGATGATAAACAAACTGTGAACAACAATTACAATTCAAATACAGTAGTCAAGCAAGACTTTGCAGTAGCGAAGCAAGTTGATGGGCGGGCAGCACACATCACCGACACAACTTGGCACCAGAGCACCACCCCCCCCCCCCTACCAGATCATGCTGGATCCATCCCCGGTAATATTAATATTATTATATATGGTGAAGGTTGAATAAATATAAATTATATGACCATTTTGGACGTACAGATGTAACAGATATACTACTGATGAATATATCTGTCACCTGTCAACATTTGTTCCCCGAGCCGGCGGCGCGAAGCGCCGTGCGAGGGTACTAATTCCCCCCGGCTATTTACACCCGGGGAAACGAAAGCATTAGCGGAGTCTAAAGTTCATCAAATATCGCGGGCGTCGGTCACCAACGATGGGTGGTCATCCTCACTGATCTCAAAAATATGGCGGACTGTCATGAATAACGGACACTGATTGGTCCAATTTAAAGTTTGCATTATAACGGCTGTATGACGACAGCGAAATAGCAAACATTTCTTGATTTGATGAGTTGATAAATTTCTTGCAAATATTCTTCATTTTTGCTGGTATTTCTGCAAGATTTTATAAATTTCAAGAAGAAAGGGCGAAAGAATCAGCTAAAAGAAGGGAGCCGACGTTAACGAAGGTAAGTTTGTTTTAAATATTGATTTTATAATGGCTTTAAAACCCGACGGCCTTTGCGTATATGAAACAACTATTAAAACAAGACAGCATATAATTTCAGTGTATCTTTAATACTGATTCCCTTTTTTATTATATTGAATTTTTTGAATAAAAAATAAAGCAAAGTTGATTTGCAAGCGAGAATTTGAAATCATTTTATTGCAAACTCAAAGTTTATCGATAAAGCCATTTAATAGTTAAAGGCAGTTTAGTTTTATAAAGAACACTTTAAAACGTTTTGTGAATTGTTTGTGGTTGAATTTTACCTTAAATTGAAGCTTGTATTACGTATAATTACATACCTAACATAAATATGTTGGGAAATTGATAATTTTGTAATTAAAAGTGATATTTTTAGGCGATTTTCATTTGTAAGAATATTCTTAAAAAATTATCGTGTTACCATGACAACTACTTTAGATACTTCATGTTCGGAAAATACAACGGTTTTGTCAGCAAGGCGAGGGTTTCTGCATGCATGTATTTTCTAGTAATAATCTACTATCTTAACAGAGAGCAAGTTTTTATTGGAATCATACATCAGGAACAAAACTGTTCACTTCCATTATGCCAGACTATCTAACACCAGATAATTTTACTCATCAATGGGGAAGCTCTGCAGCTCAATGGTTTACCAAAAAATCTGACAATGTCTCTAGGTTAAACCATTGAGCCACAATATGCCCTACTTAGACTAAGAAATATATATTTCTGAATAGCAATAAAATATTCTATAGTTTTGGGTTCAAGTTCACACATTTGCATCCATCAAGAATAGAAAATCAACTACAAAATTGGTAGTATGAACCAAGCTTTAGAACATGTACAGTTTGTGATCTAATCTGTAATGTGAGATGTTTTTGTTGTGTTTAAGTATACATTTATACAATTTAATCTTGAAAAGCTTCAAAAAACATTTCATATGTCTTTGCAATGGTTTTATACATCATAAAGCCGAGTCATTAGCTTTGATGGCCTAACTTTTGCCGAGATGTTCGATATGTAGTTGCCATGGAAATGTTGGAGCTGAAGTTATGAATGCTCAAAAGAGTTGAGGGTTATGTGTCCATGACTCTCACTTTTTGAATTCTGAAAATATGCACAAATTGTGTATTTGACCTCTCTTAAATTATGCTTCAGCAGCCAAATAGAACCATTAAAAAAGAGACATAAGCATGTCTATTGTGCTTTTCAGGCTTAAAGGTAGAGGTTTTGCAGTTGTGAGTTTTCACAACTAGATTTACTATAGAAGACATTTTCATCACAAACATTTTGTCACCGTATGTCTACATTGACAAAAAATTTCCATATTACAAAATATTCCCATTTTGCATTACAATTAAGTTAATGTTTGTAGAAGTTGTTCAAATCATGGAAGTTGTTTCATCTGTGATCTTTCAAACTGAAAAAAAGGAAATATATCAGTGATATACTGGTATAAAGTGCATGCAAGAACAGTCATGAGTATCACTAAAATGGATATTAAATAATTTGAAAAAAACTTAAAACAAAGTAACTATCTTATATCAACTAATTTAACTATCTTATATCAACTAATCAGCCAGCCAATTACATATTTCCAACAATACATATGATTCTTGTATTTCTTGAAATTGTGCTTGGATAAGTTGGATTTAATATGCAAATTACCAACCAGAAACGGTATGACATAACATGATGTCTTTCAAAATTAAGTAAAGCAATACAAAATTTTCATGTAAGAATATATTTTGTAGCAATACGAACAAAAATATAAAAATAACTCAAACCTAACTATGAATACTATCTTGGTCACGAAAAACACCGCACTAAATTGTTAAATTACAGCTTCAAAACTTTAAATATTCTTTGTAAATAAGACTAGATAAGACCACATACCTTCTTTTTAAACAAATCATTCATTTTTTGATAATTTAGAAGGAAATCGTCGCTGAAAATCCAATTTTTGCAGTTAACTCCCTAATAACTCTATATAAAATCCTCCATTTTTACTTGCTGGGAAGATGGCGGCCGAGATGCGCGAGGCGACATGCGCGGCGCCATTTACATTAAAGGTTCCGACTTGAGTGGCACTTCTATTCAGTTCTTATTCTATGGTCATACTGTAATAAAAGCCGTAATATAAACAAAACATTTAATTCTCAAAATATTGTTTAAATTTTTCCAATTGCACTCTAAATTTCTGTCAGAGTCTTTTTAACTTTGAAATTTGAATATGTCAAAAACGCTATCATATCATATGTCCTCCGCTCCTTCCCTCCCTATTCTTGTTTGTAATTAATTTAAGTTTGATCACTGCTATATATAAACAATTCCTATTGTGTTTTAACAAGGTCAACCAAATACTTGATTACAGCCCCTCCCCCTATTTATTTTCACCAAGTCGTACAAATT
>CACRXK020003998.1:6174-33582 GCA_902702795.2 Paramuricea clavata
AAACAATTTCGCTTTTCAAGGATATTTTAATTCCGAAGATCTTTAATATATGCATCCTGTGAAAATGTTTACGCATTCATGGCTTCAACAAGGTTCAGGCATTCAAATTAGAACAATGGTGAATTTCTAACGGTAGCGGTTTTTGAGACACCCTGTATGCCAACATTGTCCAGCTGCGTTGCTATATACTTAAATTTTAAATTAATTGTAGACTTAAATTAATTGTGGTTTGTGAATGGAAATTTCGAGGGTAAATTTTATACATTCAATTAGATCTAACCATTGCAGCTGTTGTGAAAAATGCAATAATCGGCCCTCTGGCAGGAATCGAACCTACGTCGCTTGCGATTCCGGTGCAGCGCTCTAAACCGACTGAGCTAATGTACGCTCGAAATTTCCATCTAGTGAGATGGCCAAAATCCTGATATTTAAATTATTAACTAAATTATTTTACCTCCATTAGTTTTGTACACGTTTGACTAGGTTTACTCCAACAAGAGCTAGAAATGGATAGGTGAAACTAAAAGTAGCTGTTGTCAATACTAGATATATCTATCAAATAATGCTACATATGCACTTTACTATACTACGTATGAAGGTTAGATTATTTTCCTTAGACATAGACGTGCTTCGCCAGAGACAGATTTCAGAGAAAACCAAGGTATAACTGTTCGAAAATATTTGAAACACGATAGCTTAAATTGATAAAAAATGAACTCCGAATCAATTGTAACTTATTTTATATTCTAAATCTCAGAACAAAATCGACCACCTATCTTGGAGAAATCAGCGGTGGCTTTAAACTCACTTCGATCTTCAACCAGCGACCAATCAACGCAAGGGGAACAATGTGAAGTACCTTCTGCACATCATTATGAGTACGTCGATAAAAGAGCGTTTGCTCCGCCCAAGACTCTCACTTATGATTATGCTTTCGTTGACGAACAATTCAAAAATGACCGAAAGGCAAGTTTTGAACCACATCAAACAGGAGGAGATGATTATGTGATCACAAATGATGCAGGAAACACATCGTGCAACTCCGGAGACGATTATGTGATAAAAAATTATGCAGGAAACACATTGAACATCTCAGGAGATGATTATGTGATAAAAAATGATGCAGGAAACACATTGAACATCTCAGGAGACGATTATGTGATCAAAAATGATGCAGGAAACACGCCGAACATCTCAGGAGATGATTATGTGATCAAAAATGATGCAGGAAACACGCCGAACATCTCAGGAGATGATTATGTAATAAAAAATGATGCAGGAAACACGTCGAACATCTCAGGAGATGATTATGTAATAAAAAATGATGCAGGAAACACGTCGAACATCTCAGGAGATGAGTATGTGATCAAAATTAATTAAATGATACATGAAACACGTCATACATCTCAGGAGGTGATTATGTGATTAAAAATTATGTAAGAAACACATCATATATCTCAGAAAAAGATGATTAAGTGATCAAAAATGATACAGCCGACACATCGTATATCTATAGATATCTCTATAATAGAGCCAAAACTAGATACCGAAGACAAGGAAACAGATGATGACCATAGTGCGTCTATTATCGGCTGAAGATGTCACGGGATGAAAATAGACCAGTAATGTTAACAGTCACAATGTTAAAAGGTGTTCGGAGACTTTTAACAGACAAAACTTAACTACTTTAAACATATATTTTTAAGTATAAATTCTGAATAATTTGCAGTAAATAGAAAGCATCAGATTTGACTTCCGCATGCACGCACTACCACTCACTGGCTCAGTATGTATCTGATTGGTTAATCGGATATATCAAACGCACCTGATTGGTTAATGGTCCGTTATTGATAGCGGTAGTGGTAGTAGAAGTAAAATCTGAACTTCTCTAATATCATAAGTAAGTCCTGTAGGAAGTTTGACCGGAAAGTTTGACCGCTCATAGACGGATTTTCATATTTTTTTACTGGGGTGCCAGAAATTTTAGGGGGGTGAGCCGTGAGCAGGTGACTGAAGCAACACAAAGTGTCACCAAACCCCAGTAAGGTCTATATTCTAGGAGTGGAGCACTAGAGCCGCGAGGGGGAATCTAGAGAGCAGAAAACAAAGTATCCCTGGAAAAATTGGGAAAAAATCATGATTTCTAGCTTCGAAAAAAAGTTTTTTGAAGTTGTCATATCAATGGATTTGGCATGTCCGATTGTCCGTTGAGACCTGAGAGAGTTAAAGTTAAATGAACCTGTAAAAGTGTAAACCCAATAGGCCAATACACAATATGCTTTTACTTTTATAAAGTCATTGACATTGTGTCGTTTGAATCCGAGTACAATTTATGATGCAACTCCGATGTACTGTAAATAATATTGGGGGCGTAGAGATTTTAATCTAGGCAAGTCTATTTCCTAAAAGAATTAAAAACTAAAAATAATGTTCGTAAAAATTCCAAACGTTCCTTGCAAGCAAGCTATTTGCATGACAAGGCATTGCAAACTCTATTCAGGGGAGATAATAGAGTTTCAAAACTTTACAATTGCTCCAATAAACCAGTGAATGCAAGCGAGGAGCGATTAGTTTCAGAGTATTGCACTGTCTTCTTCTATTTAAGAGTGTACTCCTACGTTTATTTTGTATCATCTAGGGTTGGGCGATATTTCGATATTTTGATTTATCGCGATATTTTCAACCACGACAATTGTAACGAAGGTAGAAACTTGAGCGACGATATATCGAAATTATCGTCATGCTCGATGACTCAGATCGTGATATTGCTTCGCATGTGTGTACATAGCTTTTATAAAATCCTAAAAACTTCTTTGAATTCCTAGAAAATATAGTTTTTAAAAGAATTAAAACTATTTCCTGAATTAAATATGAATTTAATACAATATTAAAGCTAATATTTATGTATTAATCCGCTGAACAATGAAATTGCAATCTATGTTTGCGCTGTGTGCCCACGGCATTTGTGCCTGCGGAGACACAGTAGACACTGCATAGACAGTTCAAGTTTATGAACAGTAAATATTAGACAAGAAAAAGCCTGCTTATTACTTTAATTTGTTGTTTTATTTGTCATTGTTTTTATAACATTTATCGCGATATTATCGAATATCGTGATAATTTCCTCGACAATATCGTGAGATGATTTTTTTAATATCGCCCAACCCTAGTATCATCAACACTCTGCACGTTGGAGTGGACTATTTAATTTTTTTTATTATGCCAAATATTGGGGGGGGGGTTGAAAATTTTTTTGGAGGGGTGGACATTTTGTTTGGGGGGGTTATAGCTAATATTGGGGGAGGGGTAGCACCCCCACAAAATCCGTCTAAGGTTTGGCTAATAATTTATCGAAAATCATAACTTATTTGCAGTTCATTGTGTTCTAGAACTGTACAGAAATATTTTTCTCAATAAAACATTATCGTTCTCACCCAAACTATTGACTTTTATATAAAGTTAACATAATAAATTTCAACATACCCACATTATGTGCTGATGATGGAACTACAAGTGATATCGTCCCTGTACATTTTCGCCTGAAGTGGTCGAAGAGCGAATAAATATTCCACATTAACTCCCTCTCTCTCACAGAGGTTCTACACCTGAAAAAACAGAACAGATTCTCAAGAAAAGAAAAGAAAAATAAAATATATGGATTATAATCAAGACAAAATCTCACAAATAAACTTTTGTCTTGAATCAATTCACTGTGTTTGTGCAAGATAATGTACCCATATTGACTGATATTGTGATGCAAAAATTTTTTATTAAAATTACTTTTTTCATAAAGTTAACTTTAGTCAACTATACTAATTTTTGAAATAAAGATCAATTTACTCAAACAAATTAGTAAATTTTGCTCATAAATAAATTGAGCAAATGTATAGGTGCATTATTTCGCTCAAGTCTTTGAGTCAAAACTTTTGGCAGTGTTCCATATCTCGAAACCACATCCTTGAGACTCCCACAACTCGAAATGAACCGTGAAATTTAATCATATCTTTCGAAACCATATATAATATATGAGTACACAACCTCTGCAGGGTGCATGGAGCATTATATCGGCAAATACTCTTAATACTTTCGCTGTAAAGGTCTGGACTGATAATTATCAGTCTTTGCTTTACACTCAAACCAAAACTAAGCTATAATTAGTCGATTTGAGAGTGGCAGACTTAATTTGAAGGCAATATATATAAATGGGTTCAGCCAGCAGAAAAGGAATCACGGTCTATATGTTATGCATTCAAATTGTTTGCTTAGTGTTATGCGAGAGTAAAGGTATACATGGCTTCAGAATTTTTCGAAGTGCACAGGATATATATACAAACTTGAATTGTACTGGTAAAATTTGCGCAAAAGCTCAATGTAAGAATTATGGCGCCGAGTGCGTCAGTGCCAATTGTACATACTGTCGGTGTTCGGAAGGGAAGAATACGTTTATGATTAATGAAGATAACCAAAGGAAAGGAGAATGCAAGAGTGATGAAGAAATCGTACCAGAATCAGGTAAATGCACTTCAATGAGTTGTTTTTTTTGCAACAACATTAACCACAATAGCATATTCGTAAAGTATGTACATGCATTCTTAGACATTATTAAAGTGCATGTAATTAGAGTGTAAATTATATACATATTTTAGACATCATGAAATTTAAACATGTATGACATACAGATACCACCTTTCGAACACAGACCTTGTCATACACCCTTTTCATAAATGGCTGCCGATCAAAAATTCTTTTATGTACATATAAATTGGCCCAACTGGCCTCGTTTCTGAGTAGAAATTCCTTTGAAATCTTAACATGAGTACGAGGCTAGTTGGGCCAATTTATATGCACATAAAAGAATTTTTAATCGGCAGCCATTTATGAAAAGGGTGTATAGGGTTACAGAAATGAAGGAAATGCTGCAATCCATAAAGAAATTCAACATATTCTGGCGTATTAATATAGTTTATACAAAAAGTATTTGCTTCTAGAGCACTGAAGCATAGGAATTAATCACAAGGCAACATGTAGTTCAAAACCACTACACAACAACTTGCCCATATTTGATTGTATCTTAGCTATCTATTCCTTTGCATTTTAAAGTCTGTTTCGAAAAGATACGCAATTCAGTATGGTCAATTGCAAAAGACACTGAAGAATAAATATACAGTTGAACTAGTAGAGTAGGAATATATTTAAAGTTAGGGGGCTGACTAGTAAAATATTGAAAAAACGTGGCTCGAAAATACCTTTCCTTGCACTGGCACCAAATTAAGAAATTTGGAGAAAAATTTATAATTTATTTTGGCGGTTTGGATGACTTGGCGAGGGTATAATTGCCTGCATGCAAATTGGTATAATTGAAATACCTGACGATGCAATATATATGTATCGGAATATACGGATGTGGTTTGGTTCAGAAAATGCGAAAGAGTGCTCGATATCATATATAGATAGAGCAAAAATAGTCGTTTTACCTCCACAACAGCCTGTTTCATCCAAGAGGAATCATCAGGTGACTGACAAATTTCGAAAAGTGAGCTGCTTAAATGGGGGGAGGGGGGAACGGGGTGAATAGGTTTTCGGATCGTCGGATTTCACAGAAAAAATCGTTCGGATTTCGGATCTGGCGAATATTTTACACGGATTTGCGGATCTTATTAATACAGCGGATTGCGGATTTATCTAATATTTTGCCTTGGATTGTGGATTTAGCTTGCAATTTAGTTCGGATCCTGGATTGTGACTTCGTAGTAGATCTTTTAACGGATTCGAATTTAGACAAGACCATTGTCGGATCGCGGATTTTGCTTCGAACTTCACCACCTCCTTAAAAGTTTATGGTCGGAAAGTGGGCGTCAAACAATACATGCATTCCTCCCATTGTTATCATTGTTTACTAGAAATTTCTTTTTGTGATTACATGCATGCCGACACTATTTCCAATTTATAATAATTTTAATTTATTGTTAAGTTAATTTATTGTTAAGTTAATTTATTATTAAGTTGCATAAGAACTTACTGAAAAGATTTTCTGCGTTAGAGAAGAGCTGCGCCATCGCTGCATGACTTGAGTTGACGGCATCGACATGTTCACTCTATTAATATTTCAGGTAAAATATAAAGAGATGCTCACTTGCTTATGATCGTTCAAGGTTTTAAATTTTAGTAATTCTTTTACTTTAATAGTTATTAATACGATCAGTTTCGCCAATATTTTTCCATTGTCCTTTAAGGACAACCATGCTGTCTCCGTTGCACATATAGATATATAAATATTATTCTTTCACTTTTGACTTTATACGTTCGCTAGTAATACAAACGGCATCCACAAATTTAACAATTTTAAAAAGGATGCTTTTGCTATGTAACTTTGCTATATGTGAGAATAATCTACATCGTGTTTCGTTCGCTACTCTGGTTTAAATAAATGATTACAAAGCCCAGTCGAATTGTAATCAAGACCCAACGTTTCGACACTCCAGTCTAGTGTCTTCATCAGGGGTGATCTAAAATTGCAATCGTGAATTCTTAAATACCCAAGGGATGATGTCACCTGCCAATGGGATGCATATATTCCTCTGGCAAACAGGCACCGTCATCCCTATTCAAAGCATGATAACTTATATTTATATGCTACGCTTCTAGGCAAAGTCTTTGACCATAGCAATTGTTTGGGGTAATTACTTTAGAGTTTTCCCACGCAATCTCGTGTTTGGTGTAACATACATGTTCCGCTAAAGATGATTTTCCCTGGTCTAAAGTTGAAACAGCCTTTTGATGTTCTTTTAGCCGTGTACCAAACTCGCGTTTAGACTGTCCCAAATACTCTTTCTCGCAGTCACCGCATGGTATAGAATATACAGCATGAGTTTTTGCTGTTTTAAGAGAGTTGTTTTAATTTTGACTTTGCGAAAGTATGGCCTAAGTCAAATAGGGTTTTAAGGCAACCTTAATATTACAATTACTTGAGATTCTCTTGATTGGTTCTGTGACGCCTTAAAGGTATGGAACTATTGCATAACCCTTAACAGAGGTATCACCCTCGGAGTTATTTTGGTTCTTACAGACAGGTGATCTCAGGCAATCATTAAGAAAACGCTTTGGGTAATTGTTTTCCCCTAAAAATAATGTACATGTTTATAGGCTGCTTATTTTTAATATTTTACACAAGGCTGCCAAACAGTCTGACTTGAAGAGAGCTTTCACAAAATATAAAACCGGTTTTGCAAGTTCTCAGCCATGGAAATGAGATTTATATCGCGTGCCACCAGAGGGTCTCTTCGCCTCGCGTACAATAAATACGAGCGGGAATAAGGCGAAAGACACGAGAACCTCTGGGAACCAGGGTAGGCTTAACCTCCTTCTGAAAAAATGTCACTTATACACCAGTGGGAATATAATGTATATGTCATTTTTGAGTTTTAATTTTTCCAGTGCCGGATAAAGGATTTTGGCTTCAAAATCAGAACCTCAGTAAGTGCTTGAAACTAGTCGAAAATGATAAGATCATTGGGACAAGTTGTACATCGCCTACTCCTCCTGATATGCTTTGGATATGGACAAATAGAACAGAAAGACTTCTCATGAATGTTAAAACACTCGAATGTATGGAAAGACAGAGTTTTGACAATGGTAAGGTCTCATTGGAGCCATGTACGGTGACGATAAGGTGGCAGAGAATGACGTGCACCAAAGAGCAATATGGAATTAAGATTCGCTGGAAGGAAGTGCGCGATCCATTTCTGCATCTGGACAACAATTTTGACGTAATTAGCAAAGAGAATGGCAACCAGCTATGGAAAAGTAATGAAAGAAATCTTTGTGATGCCAATATAACTTACGCAGGTACAGAATGATAATTTATTATATAAAGTATAGTGTTATATAGAAATTTTAGGCACTCGGAAAAGTCGTATTTGACTCGCGATAAAAATATCGTAGCAACACACGTAAAAATACGATATTTTTACGCGTGTTGATACGATTTTCCAGCCAATGACAAGTCGCGAAATAAATTTAACTAACCAATCACAACGCTCTTTATAATTGATAATAAAATAAAAAATTTTCAGCAGCCATTTTTCAAATTGTTTCGTGCGAAGTTTTCAAATCAAAAATCTGAAAAACCATGAGCACGCGATTCCATGAAATTAATGAAAAGAACGTTGACGAGTTCAATGAAACAGAGGAAAATCAGAATACTAAAAGAAAAACAGACCTAGACGTCAATTGAATTCATTCTTATATCGCAAGTGCATGAAGCTGCAGGCCATGTCAATAGACCGCAGAGAATGGAAGAACTGTCGCCGTCTCAACTCGCTACATATTTAAGTAAATTTTTGCTGGCCGTAAGGGAAAAAAACGGAGAAGAATACGAGCCAACTACTCTTCGAGGTTTTAGATCCTCAGTCGAACGTTATCTGAAAAAACATCGATATTGCGAGTCTGTAGTCACGGGACAAAGCTTTGCCCGAACAAGAGAAACACTGAGATCGAAACAAAAGCAACTAAAGCGCGATGGAAAAGGAAATAAACCATTCGAAGCCGCTTCTTTGACCAAAGAAGAGATAGAAATGCTTTACAGCAGCGGTGCTTTTGGTTGTAATAGTCCTCAAGCTCTAATAAATACACTCTGGTACAACAACTGTTTTCATTTTGGATTACGAGGCGGGAAGGAACAACGTGATTTAAAATGGGGAGATGTTCTTCTCAAAAAAGATACGGAAGGTAAAGAGTACCTTGAGTATAACACTGAGAGGCAAACGAAGACCCGAACCGGTGAAAATCCCATGAATAGAGAAGATCGATCAAACCGCGTATGTACGAAAATCTTTCAGCTGGCCCTGAACGGAATCCCGTATTCTTGTATAAACTGTACAAAGCTAAACGACCAGAGTCGTATATGGACAACAATGCTCCATTCTATCTCGCCGTAAACCACGCGAATGCCAGTAAGGCAGATCTGCCAGGACTGAAATGGTTCAAACCTCAACCAATGGGTGTAAACAAATTAAACTCCCTCATGAAAGACTGTGCACAAATGGCTGGAATTGGAAAAGACAAGCGAATAACAATTCACAGCGCTCGAAAAACACTAGTTCAAAAACTACAAGACAACAATATTCCTCCACCCAAATCGTACAAATAACCGGTCACAAAAATTTGCAGTCAGTTAACAACTATAGCTCATTGAACAGCAACAGCAACAGCAACAGCAACAACAACAACAACAACAACAACAACAACAACAACAACAACAACAACAACAACAACAACAACAACAACAACAACAACAACAACAACAACAACAACACATTTCTTCGATCTTCTCTTCGGTGCCGAATGTGGGTAACGCACGATCGTCGCTCTCTTCGCAGGAGACCATTTAGTTCAGTCTGAAGGGCAATTCCATCACAGGGGGCATGTTTAATATCCACATATCTAGCGCTACGTCTTCTGCGTCGAACACAATGATAGGAGCTAGTCCGAAAGCTAAGAAACTACGACGACTGTTACCTCTTGAAAGTGATAGCAGCCAAGATGACAGCCAGGAAAAATGAACTGAAAACCGTTTGTTGAACATTATCTTTACTGTATATAGTCGTCCTATATTGTTATAAATTTTGTTTGAAAGTTATACCGATTTTGGCACTGTGAGTTTTGTAATAAATTTGTTTAAATTTTTTTCGTTTGAGTTATGGTGGTGTACAAATATTGTCATATAATAAACAGAACAATACATGAGTGCTTGGAAATACCAGATTTATTTCTCGTGTTAAACATGATATCTCACGAGTGAGCTGCGCTCACTCGTGAGATATCATATGTTCAACATTCGAAATAAATCTGGTATTTCCGCGCACCCATGTATTATTCTCTATTTATTATATAGTAGAGAGTGATATACTGAAAAATAGGCTACACAGTGAAAACGTCTTCAAACTTTGTATACTTACTAATTTTGAGGTGCTCTTTTTAATGATTTGGTTCATTTGTTAATTTGGGCAATTTTTAACACTCGTCCCCAGTCCTCTTATCAACTTCGGAATGGCTAATTAGACATGCATGGCCTCCCTGCATATAGTTAAGAAAGTAATTTACACCGTTAGTCATTGCCATCATTATAATAATTGTCATTGATTGTAATGTTGTCTTTATAGGTTGTTACCGTTTCTCTGATGGCTCCTTCATGAAATACATTAATTACAGCGAAATAAATTCCGTATACAAACTACGTATTTCTGCTCCCATTTTTAAAGACAATGATCAGGACTGCAAAGTAGGACAAAATTTTAAATTCATTCGAGATGGTCAGAAATGGGAGATCATTGAGAGACATTTTCCTGTCTCTATTAAAAGCATAAAAATCGATACAAGATTAGTAAAAGAATTACAGGTAAAAAGCCGCACTGTCAAGACATAGGCTAGGCCTAATAAAATTCGATTGAAGTAAACGACAATTCCTCCCGTAATTATATTATTCATTTTTATAAATGATTTAGTTTTCTACGACAGAACAATTTAAAGACTGGAATGGTTCACTTTTACAACTTTCTGTTGCTTGTGGAAATGAAGAGCATTGTGTCCTGTTTAAACTGGCATCTTTACCCGATGTATGTATAACTGTATAACATTAAAATGTGATCTGCTATATAAATTAGTTGCATGGATATTGAGGCAATACTTCCTTTATTTATTTGTATAGATCAAATAAACTTTATTCAACATCGATGGAATCATAGGCATTGACACATTTGTATATAGAATGGACTATTCCTCCTTTCATAAGTGTCGCGGAAGCACGGTTCTTCGTTATAGATTATCAATGAAAATTTACTTTTACTCCATAACATTTCTTTATAATGCAGTTGAAAGAGTTTCATTCCTTGGAAACGACTAACTATGAAATAACTTTTCATTAAACAGAAACTCACATGTACCGCATCCACTACTTCAAAACGGAACAGCGTTTTAGACTTAGGAAAGATATTTTCCTCTGTCCTCTGGGGAGGTTTCCCGTGTAGATCGAGAAAATCCGTGCAGGCATTCCCCTCTAAACTTATGATCAACTTTGCGAAGGAAAGATCAAATGAATTCTAAGAAGCATTACCAAAAACATGTTTCACTTCAGTTTTTATGACGAAAATGAGTTGCAATGACTCAGATATTTCGAAAAATTAGCTGGGATATCTTCCTTATCTAGGTATTCACCGTTACCCCTTCACCTTCCTCCACAACTACAAGAGAAACGTCAGGATTTGAAGAGACACACTACGTTGCTATTGTTGCAGCTGTTACTCTTTTTCTGCTAGCTTTGGCACTGGGAATAGGATATCAAGTCTACTATGGAAGACGAAAAAGGTAAACCTGCAAAAGATTATTCCAACCATAATTCGTTCAATCTTAGAAAGCTTTAAATCCTCAAAGTTTTTTCTTATTCTTATATTATACACTTTCTGATTTTCCTCTCATTATGGTTGAAAATTTCACATATCACTTGTAATTTCTTTTCATATCTGAACTAGTCCAATTGCATGATTATTTACTTATCAGTTTATTTATATATTTAACTTTGCCAAATAACATGCGCATATATATGACATACGCAAGACATATATATGGCCGAACACGCTACAGCTCCCGCTAATTACAGCGACCTATACACATGCGTGAAATAATATAGTCTCACACGTGAAATGAATTGGCCATTCCGAAGTTGACGAGAAGACTGGGGCGAGTGTTAAAAAGTGCCCAAATTAAGAGATGAACCACATCACTAAAAAGACCACCTCAAAAATGTGAAATTACTGATTAAAAGATTGTTTTTGGGACGCGCGTCCCCAAAAACATAAGTAACAGCACATTTCATAGTAAATATCGCGATTTTCGAAAGCTTATTATTCGAAGAGTATCCCTGTAAACGTCTTCAAACTTTGTATACTTACTAATTGTGAGGTGGTCTTTTTAGTGATTTTCTTAATTTGCATGGCACTTTTTAACACTCGTCCCCAGTCATCTCATCAACTTCGGAATGGCTAATTTTCACATATAGACCTTTACATTGACATGTGGTAGAATATGTAAGAGGCTCTCTTTGGCCTATCCAACTGTAACTTAGTAACTGAAGATTTGCTCTAGTGATATTTACGACGGGCCAAGATTTGGAAATGAAAGAAAAATCCTTTTCTTATTTCAGGGCACAAGTGGCAGAGAACAACAAATATGGTAGGAATAAAAGCCCTTAAAGCTGGTTTTCATTGTTAGGCGACAGTCGCCGATTTCTATTGTGCGATCGTGGGCGAGTATCGTACATGCAGGCCATCCGGTATACTCATGAGCATGTTCACATACATACCAAAATCAGGTATGCTCACGAGCATACAGTACACACATACATTCAGTAACAAAATCCGGTGAGAATGCTCATTTACATACCAAAATCCGCTATGCTCATGGGCATTCTCATATACATTACCGAAATCCGTTATACTCATGACTATGCTCATATACCATACATACCAAAATCCGGTATGGTCAAGGGCATGCCATTACAGGCTACATATCAGAATCTGGTATCTTCACGAGCATGTTCATATATACCCTGGATTCCAGAGCCTTCGACAGTAAATAATAAATTGAAATGTCGCGAAGGCTCTGGTTCAACGGGGCGATTCTTTGATTAAACCACGCCAATCTGTACTAAAACCACTAATTCTGTTTTGTGATTGAACCAGAGCCTTCGCGACATTTCAATTTATTATTTACTGTCGAAGGCTCTGGAATCCAGGGTAGTTCATATAGCAAAACGGCAGTCAATTTTCATTATAGTAGTTCTTCGGTGATCTTTGTTGTTTTCATGATTCCGCGAAAATTTGTAGCGTGTACTGGGGTCGGGAAAAAAGTTCTAGGATAGTCGCTGACAATCTCGTTCCCCAGCCTGCGATCCTTGGGAAGGAACGCGAGGCTCTGGGATAATCCGTTGCCGGAAGCCAGGAATCCTGGCTAAGATTGAACTACACATTCCATTTCAACGGCCAATCAGATTCCTCCCTGAAACGGATTATCCCAGAGCCTCGCGTTCCTTCCCGACGATCGCAGGCTCGGGGAACGAGATTGAGTCGCTGACAACACGCACAGTGTTTCCACTTGTTTTATTATCACTTGTTTCATTGACTACGACTACCACCTACTGTCGCAACAAAATATTTTTTAAATTTATCACGACTGCCTGCAACAATCGCGGATGAATTACGATAGTGTGTTTCATTAGTCCTAAGCCGGCTACGATGCTCACCGATCGTCACAGAATCGACATCGGCGAGTGTCGTCGACTAACGAAAACCAGGCTTTATTCAAAATAAAATGTAGGATTGCTATGAAAGTAATTTTTTTGAGCAGTAACAGCCATGGAGGCACGACAAAATCTTAAACAAATTTCATTCATAATTTCTATCAGTTCTAAACTGTTCTTCATACAGGTGTTTATAAATATGCATGCTGCATGCAGAAATCAAACTTCGGTCACTGACTGTAATAGGCAACGTGCTATAACACAGTGCCACGGACATTCCATAATACATGGTGGCTTGAAAACTTATGAATTTCTTCTTTAAATTGTAAAGTAATAGAGGGCGACAATGCTTAAATTAATGTTCAACTATGGTAGAGTATAAAATGCTGAAGGGTTTTTGTAGATGGAAATTCGAGTGCATATTTTATACATGTTTAGACCGAATGAGGAGCAGCTGCGAAAAATGATGCCAGTGTACGCGAGATGTGGGTAAATTCATGCATATACCCCGGTATGACATTTACCCAAATATAGCCTGAGCGCCTTATTTGCATTTTTCGCAGCTGCTTCTGGTTAGGTCTAAACATGTACACAATTTATACTCGAAATTTAGGCGCCGTTTACATTGTACCGTTTTCGTAGGGTTCTCATATTGTTCTCAATTCTCTGAGGGATCGAAAGAAAACAAAAGACTAATCCTACCGAACAATATGAGTACGCTACGAAAACGGTACAGTGTAAACGAGGCCTTAGATCTACAAAATATCTTCACCATTTTGTGCTATCGAGTAAGATGCCCAAAGTCCTGCTGATATGTTGAAGTATATATTTTTTCAGACACTGGATTTTTCAACTGTCCCGAGGCGATTTACGAAGAGCCAGATCCAATCTACGAAACAGTAACGGAAAATGAAACACCACATAATCAGCTAGAAACATCCACTAAGGAATATAGCTACCCCGATGCTTATATTATTACGAACCCAGTCTTAACGGAAAATGGGATACTAAAAGAAAAAGGACATGACGTGCCAGACAACGAACCAGAAATATCCTATATCCACCCCGATACTAATAGGGACACAAAGCCACTTAAGTCAGCCGTAACTGAAAACGAGGCGCCAAGGGAAGAAGACCATAAACTACTGAGAAACCAGCCAGGAAAATCTTCAGATACATATATCCACCCTGATAGTAACGCTATCGCAAACCCGACTTTAACAGAACACGATAAACCAACGGAGGAAGAATGCGAAGTACCGAGCAATGTGGAGCCAGAAATATCCAGTGGCACCAATGTCATCCCCAATACTAACACTAACAGGAACACAAAGCCAGCCGTAAATGAAGACGAGACACCAAAGAACGAAGGACATGAAGTACTAGGCACCCTGGAGCCAGAAACAGACTCCGACAAATATATCTACCCCGAAATATATAGGAACGCAAAGCCAGCCGTAAATGAATATGACATACCAATGGAATAATGTAAAAACCGAGCAACCAGCCAGGAAAATTTTGACAAATATATGTACCGCGACAATAAAAGAGACACAAAGCCAGACGAGACAGTACTAAGAGAAGAAACACGCGAAGCAGCGAGCAATCAGGCAGGTACAACCTCCGACACTTATACCCACCCGGTAGACAGTAATAGCATCGCAAACTCATGCAGGATCATCCTAACACGAGTATAGTAATGGCAAATTGGTGCAAGTAATGGTGCACACAGTATATTTGCTGCTAAATCAGTTATAACGTATTAAATGGGACATTCTACGAAACATATAAAATTCTATATCTGATGTACATTCTACCTGATGGACTAAAATACAATCTTTAAGTGTGAAAAAAAGTCATGTGATTGCAAACAAAGAATAAACACAGGCCCTAAGGCGGTAGTATAATATTTGAAAGTATAGGGACTAAAAAGTCCCTACTCTCAAATATTACACTACAGCCTTAGGGCCTGTTTATTCTCTTTGTTTACAATCACGTGACTTTTCATCCAAATGCCGGGCAATGAAACAACTTGTGGACGATTTTTCTCCGATCAGAATGGTTGTAGCAAGAAAAACTGAACGGTAATTCATCTTTTTTTCGGCTTTAGTGTAACTTTGGTGATGACCGGAACAGAAATAAAGATATTTTAAAAACTGGCCGTGGCCTCACGATAAAAATTTCTGAAAATGTTCTCTGTTTCATGTATTTTTATTTGATATCTTAGGTATAAGCGTAAAAATAGGGGCTCATACAGTTTACGAGGTTGTAAAATGCATGACTTGCCTCTATTTTCATGTAAACATTCGAAATTTTTCGACAGAATAGTAGCGACTGTTTCAGATCGAATGCACACGGACAGCCCGCCAGAGACAATGGCAGGGTACTGAAATAGAACGTCACTAAAAAATTCTGTATGATTGATTTAGATCATATCCATTTTCAACATAAAACAGTCATTTATTTTGTACAAACATTTGGCAATATTTACACGATTGTGCCTTTTTGTAAACACGCGTTGCGTGTATTCCACGCAGTTGTGTTGCTCACTTTGCTCGCGCATGCTCAGACAAATTTCCCACCTGTTACAACTGGCCTAAAACTTAAAATACTGAATCAATAAGTTTTAATAATATCAATATATTTATTGAAAAATAGCTATTATGTCAAAATAAGAAAACTTATAAGTAAAAACTTAAAACGCGAATAAGCAATGTTTTTATGAGCGACTGTTCATCGGTAGTTGCAAGCCACGGTAATATAAACAAGGTCAATTCAAGGTTTTATCGAAGCTTCAAAGCGATTGACTGTTAGATTTCCTTACTATTTTACAACTAAATAATGTCAATTCCTACAAATTTAGCTTTATTATAGCATTATTGAAAGTATAAAAAAACCATAGAAACGGTGAATTACTATAGATTGAAAATAATTATTAAACTATGATTGAAATTATCGACGTAGAAATGTAGAATGCTATTTCGTTGTATTAAATTTCAATAGTATTAATAATGAGAATTTTGTTTGATATTTTTAATATATTTCATGTTATTTACAAAATGTACTGTATTTTTGAAGTTTTGCACACAATATAATCAGTGTGAGGACAATGACTCCGTTTCAATTTGAGCATATATAAAAATATTTCAGTATTTTGATAGCGTATAACCTTCACGACATAAATATTAAACGGCTGATAAATAATCAGTACGAGCACAACGGTTCCAAACTAACAACAAATAACAGAATATAAGGTAAATTAAAAACGGTAAAGCTTTACCAACCTCGATCTATTTTCCTAAGGCGCTCAATTATGTAAATTTTCGGCCGGGAGTCAATATTCAGATGAAAATGCTCGTCGGAAAAACTCGGTATTCAGTCGCATTTTTAATTCGAATCTGTCACGTGATTTACCACCGCCCGTACACCGCGACACGAAATTTAGAGCTATAAAAACTACAAAATCGTGCAGCCAGGGTATTAACTTTCTCTAGCTATGACGCTAATGTCGATTCACTCTTTGAAAAACTCAATTGGAAAACACTTTCCTTTCAGCTTAAATCTCAATGGTCTACAAATCTCTTAATGGTTTAGCTCCCGATTATATGCACTCCATGTTTACTGATCGTGAAAGTGTAACTTCAATCCAATTGCGTGACACTGAGAATAAATTAGCTGTTCCTATGCCTCGCACAAACTATTTGAAAACAGCTTTAGTTATAGTGGTGCTCTGCTGTGGAACAGTCTTCCAATCGGGTTACGGCAAGCACAGTCCTTGACAATTTTCGAGCGGGCTGTAGAAGTCTTTTATAAATTTTAAATTTTTAATGGCTATTTTTAATACACGGCCCTCATGGAAAGCAGGTGTAGAGATAACTTTGTAATCATTGTAGTTTTTTGTAGTTTAGTTAATGTATATAATGTAAATCCTGATTAGTAATACCATGCCTAAATAAAATTTTAATAATAATAAAATAATAATTAATTTTCTTGAAAGGGCGTCTTTTATAACGGCACGACAGCAACAATTAACTCGGAGAGTGCAAGACGTCTTTGAGACACCCACGAGTTTAATTAAGTGCACTATGCAGTTTCATTTTCAATACAACCGGATGTTTTCCCGCAACTGTGTAATTAAATTACCATATACTTATTTTGCATAATTATATGTACACAAAAACTCGAGAGATTGGTGCATTATATATTAGGTAGATATCTTTAATACTTTCATGTCTGAAGAGCTTTTAAGCCCTGATTCCACGGGCGCTTTTTCTCGGCGAAATGCGAAATATTTCGCATGTTTCTTTTGAATTGTGAGCAATCAAGTAGAAATAATTTATTCGAGTGGTCGCAATTCAAAAGAAACAGGCGAAATATTTCGCATTTCACCGAGAAAAAGCGCCCGTGGAATCAGGCCTTTAAGGCTGTTTTCCACTAGGCGGAATTTTCCGCGCGGAGCGGAATTTCTCTTTGTCTTTTCTAATTAGTTCCACCCGAGAAATCACAAGACAAAGAAAAATTCCGCTCCGTGCGCAAAATTCCGCCTAGTGGAAAACGGCCTTAAGACTGACATTGTTTTGTTTCAATCTTAAACCAAAACTAGACTGACAAGGCTGTCGTTTCAATTTAAAAGAGTTTGATTGATTTCGTTGAAAGGCAAAGTAAATGGAGTTTACCAGAAGAAATAGAATCACATACTACGTTTTATTCTCTGTGGTTCTTTGCGTATGGCTATGCGGAAGTAATGGCGTAGAGAGTGGCTTCAAAATATTTCGAAGCGAACATGATATATTTACAAATTTGAAATGCAGTGGTAATGCATGTACACAATCTCAGTGTGGAATGTATGGTGCTGAATGTGTTAGTAACGATAGTTGCAAATACTGCATTTGTAGTAACAGTAGAATGAATACATTTATCAGAAATCGAAACGGCGACTCAACGAAAGGAGAATGCAAGAGTGAGGAAGAAATAGTACCAGAATCAAGTGTGTGCTCTTTAATATATTTTATAGATATGTTTTAGTTACAAACCTCTATAGCAGACCCGTACTTAATGCCGCGTTGACAAGCGTATGGCTAGGCTTTAGTGTTCCAACATTGACGTCAGTAAGAAATTGTTATACCAGTATTTATTGTTATTCGCTCGACGAGTATCACTGAGCTGCATGGAAATATATATGAAGTTACGGCAGCATTTTTATCACTCTATTATTTAATCTAATAAGTAATATTACAAACAAACTAATCACGCAACCTCGTTCCCAGGCTCTTTCACGCCTCTTTTCATAGAATGTTTACTATCTCATAATTTTTGCAAAAAAGGTTAATTTAAACGGTCATATAGGAGCTGTATAGACGTAATTGATGTTGACCTTCTGTTTACATCTTGGACATATCTGGTTATTATAGGCTATTGAGGCAACCTTTCTCTCTATACAAAATTCGAACAGTTTTGCAGTTTAAGAGAGGATGTCCAAAAAAATCAAACATAAGGCGGCCACGACGGAAAAATCGATTTTGCTCAAATTTTGCCCAGATATACCTTATTATATCGGAAAATGCACCATATATTTTTTTAGGCCAAATGCTTTTTTAACTTTGAGAAAATGCCGTTTTAACACGACCACCCTAAATCGCCATTTTGTCTGGGATGCGCTGATTTTACCGACAAATTTCACGACGACAACCGTTTCTAATCGATCTAAAACCCAAAAAATCTTGTTTTCGGTTATTCAAAGGACCGGGTACGTGACTTACAGGAAATCTGAGTTACTTTTAGGAATAGAAATAATCGTAGTTTTGGAGTACACTATCTTACCTCATTTACGATACCCTCTTAACAAAACCGATTTTCACCATGGGATAAAGCTCCAAATCGATCATGCTTCTACTAGTTGGCTCTTTAATAAACAAGCTTTCAATTGACGTAAATACTTCTTTGGGCAAATGAATACGCGATAAACGACAGCGCGTTGAAATCGTCCGTTTTTGACGTCTTGCAAGTCAAACGCTGTTAATTTACATACCGTCGAAGTAAACAATTTAATCAAGTATTTTAAGTATTTTACCTTTTGAGAAGAAGATATATTCTTGAATGGAGACTTTTTGCCTTGCTAAGTTTAAAATTGGTCCAGAAATCCCGATATATTTGTGAAATATCATCATATACAGGTATTTTGAGATATAATATTGTTGTCAGTTGCATGATAACTTCAGATCACTGTTCAATATTGTCTACTTTTAATAGCGCTAACATACAAAGCGATGAGCTGTTTAGGGATTATATTTGTTACTAAATTTACCAAAATAATTAGAACTACAACTGCTGTTTTCAGAGGTTTTGTTCCATTTTGTCCATATTAAATTAGTTTAAATTAATGTACCAGTTATGTTCGACTATAATGTTTACGAAGACGTAAGTTAATTATTAAGCAGGTGTTAGCGTGCGTGTACATGAAATGAACGCTTATAATGTTTATCAATATAAGGAGTTTTTATTTTTAGTTTACCAGCCCTTATATTTGAATAGCCGAATTCATATTAGGGACGCGAAACTCGTCTGTGAAAACCCGTCTGAATATGAATTCAGGGACGGATAAATTCGAATTTAAGACGAGTTTCCCGTCTAATACGAGTTTCAAGTCTCTAATATGAATTCGGCTAATGTGTGTTAAAACTGCAAGGCCTAGGTCATTAAATCTCATTAAAATCCCACAGACCACGATTATACGTATTGATTGTTTGTTGACGATAGTAGACGCGTACGCATGCATGTTGCGTAAGAGGTTATTTCGCTGGCCTCAGAATGACAAAACGTAACAAAGCTTTACACTAACCCTATTCCAAACATCAACTTTATAACTTAAATCCCTACCATAACCCTTGCTCGTTATTAAATAACATACCGTAGTAAATAATTTAATCACCATTTCTAAGTCTTTTACTTTTTCGGGACAAAAAACTACTTGAAAAAGACCAGGGCTTTAAAAATTATTTGAAGTAGATAGTTATGATAAGACAGGGGTGGCGCCAGGGCCGCCCTTGCACGGGGGGGGGGGCAAAGGGAGCAATTTTCTCCGCGACCCCAGCTCAAGGAGGGCCGGCAAATACAAATTTGCAAGGGGGTAAAAAGTTTGTCGACGGAGGGGTGGGAGGGCAATTATTGTGGTTCACCGGGGCCCCAAAGATATAATTGGCCCTGGGCGCCATATTTCACTGAGCTGGCCTCGGCTGCGCCAGTAATTCTCCGACGGGGGAAGTCATCGGTGCTCTCTTTCGTTCTTTGGCAATTGGCATTAAAACCACAAGAACTACCGACAAGTGACCAGGGCCGGATTAACGTCGCGCGAGGCTCGTGGCAGATTTTAGCGCGAGGCCCCCAACCCCCTCCCCACCCCCACTCTCAGCCTTGTTATGAAAACCTTTGAATTTAAAGACACACAAAATTGTTAAATAATTTTTTCAATATTTCAGTTTATTAGCATCAATTATAAACGAGACAATGGCCTGCCTGGCCCAGTTGTTGGGTCAACTTTGTATAAACAGGATCATAATATAACAGCTCAACGCAACTGGAGATTATATGCACACGAGTATTGCATATCTTCCCGGGGCCGTGCTGGGGCCAACTGCCAAGCCTAGGGGCCCTAAATTCGCGAGGCACCTAAAATGGGTGTGTCCCAATAGAAAATGGCCGTGTTCTCGTAAAAATGGGCGTGGCACAGTAAAGCGCAATGCCCCCATAAGCGCGAGGCCCGTGGCATTTGCCGCATCTGACACATGGTTAATCCCTATGGTTAATCCGGCGTTAAACGAGCAACAAGCTTCCATTTTTTTTAAACGCGACGTGTGGGGAGACAATAATAATTTCTGGTGTCGCACTTGGGTAACATATCTCAATGCTGTATTTTTGGGTTACTAGTACTTGTGGAATATAATAAGATCAATAAACAATAGTGTATCAAAAGAAAGTAATTTTACTGATTATCTTAACTGAGCATCAAAGTGAACACACATTAAAATAATTATTCTAAACTATTTGCTATAATTTGAGTTTGAGGTGGTAGAATATGTAATAAAATAACAAACCTTGTATGGATTAATGTTCATTTCACACGCACGCTATTAACAGCTGCTTAATAATTAACTTATGAATTCGTAAACATTTATACTCGATAGCATAGTCGATATGTAAAATGGTACATTATATGGATCAAACTGGAACAAAAGAACAACTGAAGTTCTAATTTTGGGAAATTTAGTAGCAAATATAATCCCTAAACAGCTCATCGATTTGTATGTTAGCGCTATTAAAAGTAGACAATATTGAACAGTGATCTGAAGTTTATATTATGCAACTGACAACAATATTATATCTCAAAATACCTGTATATGATGATATTTTACAAATATATCAGGATTTTTGGACCAATTTTAAACTTAGCAAGGCAAAAAGTCTCCATTCAAGAATATATCTTCTTCTCAAAAGGTAAAATACTTAGAATACTTGATTAAATTGTTTACTTCGACGGTATGTAAATTAACAGCGTTTGCTTGCAAGACATCAAAAACGGACGATTTCAGCGCGCTGTCGTTTATCGCGTATTCATTTGCCCAAAGAAGTATTTACGTCAATTGAAAGCTCGTTTATTAAAGAGCCAACTAGTAGAAGCATGATCGATTTGGAGCTTTATCCCATAGTGAAAATCGGTTTTGTTAAGAGGGTATCGTAAATGAAGTAAGATAGTGTGCTCCAAAACTACGATTATTTCTATTCCTAAAAGTAACTCAGATTTCTTGTAAGTCACGTACCCGGTCCATTGAATAACCAAAAACAAGATTTTTAGGGTTTTAGATCGATTATAAACGGTTGTCGTCGTGAAATTTGTCGGTAAAATCAGCGCATATTTTCCCAGACAAAATGGCGATTTAGGGTGGTCGTGTTAAAACGGCATTTTCTCAAAGTTAAAAAAGCATTTGGCCTAAAAAATATATGGTGCATTTTCCGATATAATAAGGTATATCTGGGCAAAATTTGAGCAAAATCGATTTTTCAGTCGTGGCCGCGAAATATCTCATATGTTCGATTTTTACTGACATTCACTCTTAAATACTTTAGTTCTGGTAAGGACGTGTTCATAACATATGGAGGGGGTTGTACGGTAATATATCAATACCATACAGTTATCACATAATCATCAATACATAGTCATCTTCCACGCTTAATGGACAACTTGCATGTTAGACTAAATTTTAATCAAAGCAGAGAAAAGGGAATCAAACACCACAGCTAAAAAGAACATACTGAAATTAGTAAAAGTGCAAAATTTGGTTGCGAAATGTTGTAGCACCAAAAACAAGATGGCGCTACATAATATGCCTATTACATACGAAAAAATCGAGTCTATGTTTGAAGAAAAGCTCGAGAAAAGCTTGCAACCTTTCACAAAACAACTGGAAGAAGTCACGAAAGCTATTCAGTTCACCAGTAATACATACGACGAAATTATAAAGCTTCTAAAAATTAACGAAGAAAAAAAGAAAAAACTTCTTGCTGAGAATAAAAGTCTTCGAGCTGAACTCTTACAATCAAAAAATGAAGTTAAAATGTTGAAAGAATCTGTTAACGATTTAGAGCAATATCTTCGCAGAGATTGCGTGGAAATTTGCGGTATACCTTTTAATAATGATCAGGAAGATACAAACAATATAGTTATAAAAGTGGCAGAAGCTATAGGAGTTGATATGGCACCAACAGACATATCAGTTAGCCATCGTCTGCCAAAAAGGGCTGCACGTGGGAGATCTGAGAGTAATCAAAATATTATTGTCAAATTCGTAAGACGAGACGTGAAGGAAAAATTTTACCATTCCAGAAAGAATCTAAAAAGTGTAACAGCTGCTGATTTTGGATATCTGAAGTCAAATAAGATTTTCATAAATGAAAGTCTTAGTCAGAGAAATAAAGAGTTATTCGGCATTTGTCTCAAGTTCAAGAAAAATCATGGTTACAAATATATTTGGACACAATCGGGTAATATATATATGAGAAAAGATGGAGACAACCCTCGAGTTTGTATTAAAGATTCTAAGGATTTGCAGGGGCTTTGATGAGAACTTAATTAAATCTTTATTATTCCTGGAATAAGGCAAGTTATTTATATTGATTTATATCGATTGAATGATGACATGTCATTATTGTTCAGAATGTCCCAATCCGATCACAGATAATAGTGATAGGGTTGGAGAATATACCTCATTGCCTCGCATAGAGCTTGCAACATCTGTGAGTAACATCGATCACCTCACTGATGTTGATGCTGATTTTCAATTACCGTCTGAATATAATTTTAACTATTATGGTACTCATGAGTTTCACACTAATAATCATATTAAGGAGTGTATGTCTGAAAAAAGCTTCTCTATTCTTAATTGCAATATTCGAAGCTTGTCAGCTAATTTTGATGCATTAGTCAATTTATTAACTGAACTATATTTTCCTTTCTCTGTGATAGGTATGTCTGAAACTAAAATTAAAGTTGATCATGACTTAATTACAAATATTAATATACCTGGATACAATTTTATATCACAACCTAGTTTATCTAATGCTGGTGGTGTAGGTTTTTTCCTAAGGGATAATTTAAAATTTAAAATAAGATTGGACCTTTCTTTAACTACTGAAGACTTTGAAACTCTATGGGTAGAAATAATAAATAGTCAAGAGCGTAATATGTTATGTGGTGTCATCTATCGACATCCTAGCTCTAATATTGATAATTTCATGAATTACGTGAATGGGGCAATTGAAAGGATTCATCGTGAAAATAAATACTGTATTATTTTAGGAGATTTTAACTTAGATCTCCTTAAATTTGAAACTCATCAGGAAACACAAAACTTTCTAAATACATTGGGCTATATTTCAACCACAAATTTTGCAGCCAACTAGAATAACAGATCATTCAGCTACACTTATTGATAATATTTTTCATAATTCGTTAGATCATATTAGTATCAGTGGTAATTTGGTTTATGATCTATCTGATCATCTTCCTAATTTCCTTATTATTAAAAAATACTCCGCTATATTCTCTAATACAAAATTTTACAAGAGAGATTATTCTAGTTTTGATGAAGAAGTTTTAATGAATGATATTCAGATGATAAACTGGAATGAAGTATTGCAGCCAGATTCCGATCCTGATAAAATGTTTGATTTGTTCTATGAAAAAATCTCGCAAGTTATTGATACCCATGTGCCTATTAAACAACTAAGTAAAAAAGAACTTAATGTTAGGATGAAACCTTGGATAACACCAGCAATTAGAACATCTATTCAAAAGAAAAATAGAATTTATAAAAAATATCTTAAGACAAAATCTATTTATTATCATTCACTGTTTAAGATTTATAGAAATAAATTGAATCATCTGATAAAGTTAAGCAAAAGAAATTATTATAATAATTACTTTTCTTCTAAATCTGGAAATAGTCGTGATATTTGGAAAGGTATCAAAGACTTGGTTACAACGAAATTACACAAACATCATGCTCCTACAATTATAAATGATAATGGTCTAGAGCTAAATGATCCCAAGGCTATTGCAAATGCTTTTAACAAGTTTTTTTCTACAATTGGTACAAATTTAGCAAGTAAAATTACAAATGTGCACAAATCCCCTATGGATTATATGATCAACTCCTCAAGTGATAGTTTTTTCCTTTCACCAACCACCGCTACAGAAATTGAAAATGAAATTTCTTATCTAAACAATTCTAAGTCTACGGGACCATTTAGTATTCCTACTTCGATTTTGAAATTGATCAAAAATGTATTATCTGGGCCACTGGCGATCATAATTAATGCCTCTTTCGCCACAGGCATTGTTCCAAAAAAAATGAAGATAGCTAAAGTAATACCAGTGTTTAAAAAAGGTTCATCTACACAATTAACAAATTATAGACCGATTTCTCTTCTATCAGTCTTCAATAAAATTTTGGAGAAGTTAATGCATAAAAGATTGTATAGTTACATTAACGAAAAACAGATTTTATATTCTAAACAATTTGGATTTCGTGCTTCATATTCCACTAGTCATGCTTTAATCAGTATTATTGACAAAATTCAGGTAGCAATAGAAAATCGCGATTCTATTTGTGGTGTATTTATCGATCTATCCAAAGCTTTTGATACAGTTGATCATAATATTTTGCTGAAAAAACTTGATTTTTATGGTATCCGAGGACTACCTTTTGAGTGGTTTACACCTCTTATTTATCAAATGGAAAACAATTTGTTTGTGTTGATAATGTATCTTCTGATGAGTTACATATCTCATGCGGTGTCCCCCAGGGTTCAGTTCTTGGTCCATTATTATTTCTTATTTATATAAATGATTTTAGCTTATGCTCTAAGATGTTAGATTTTCACCTTTTTGCAGATGATGCAAATTTATTCTATAAAGATAATACTTCAAATTTCCAAACCAATCTGAATAGTGAACTTGATAAGGTTTATGAATGGCTTTGTAGTAATAAGTTGTCTTTAAATGTATCTAAATCTAACTTTGTGATATTTCATTCTAGACAACGTAAAATAGATAACAATCTAGAAATATTCATAAATCATGAACGGTTAAATCAGGAACAGTCAATAAAGTATTTAGGGATAATGATAGATTCAAACCTGAGCTGGAAAAGTCACATTAATTACACTGCCAAAAAAGTAAAAAGAAATATTGGAATAATTTCAAAACTTCGTAATTATGTAAGTTTATCAACTCTTAAAAAGCTTTATTATGCTCTTGTTTATCCTTTTTAGTGTGAAGTTTCTTCGAAACTTCACAGTATTGTGATGACTGGGAGGAAATTCAAACTTATCAGTCAGTCAGTCAGTCATTCAGTCAGTCATTCAGTCAGTCAGTCAGTCAGTCATACAGTAAACTTTCCGGGGGGTGTATACGATTTATGTTCGTAGTGATTTATTGTGCTTTGTCAGTACTTTGAAGGTTATTTAAGCAATTTCAGTTAACTTATTTACATATTCTGTTATCCTTTTGCCAAGTTCACAAAAATTTTGTAGAATCGCTTTTGTTATTGTATTTTTTTGTAAATTTTAGAACATTCGCTTCTCATGTTGTGTAAAGGATCTTTACCCCGGAACACCCGATTTTTTTTAGTAGCGCAAATGCGCATGCGCTATCAAGCCGTAGATCACGATGGCGTGACGATATGCTGGGAAGGAGTGACAGTGTTGTTTTCAGATGTATAAACATTTCAGACGTGAATATTGAGTAAATTTTTGAAAATCTACGCAATATATAAATTGATCTTATGCATTACGGGCGTTCAATTAAGTGTCGATAATATTTAGACGGTATATTCATTATACAGAGCTGGGAAGGAGCTAGACCGCCTAGACAGTGCAGTCAACACTCAAGTGTATAAACATTTCAGGCGTATTAAATATTGAGTCGAAAATCTTTGAGATTCTAGGCATTCAATTGAGTGCTGATATTATTTTCACGGTATACTCATTATACGGAGGTACAGTACGTACGAAGAAGCGAGACAGTGTTGTTTTCAAGTATATAAACATTTCAGACATGAATATTGAGAAAATCTTTGAGATTCTACGCAATAATATAATATATAAATTGATGTTATAATTACCGGCATTCAATTAAGTGCCAATCGATATTATTTAAACCGTGTATTCATTATACATTGTTATTGACTGTAAAAGGTGCTACATCACAGAACTCAGTACAAAGAGCGAAAAATTGCATCAGATCAATAAAGCGTAAACAACTATTAAACAGAAGCGGGTGTTTGTACAGGCATTTACGAAGAAAATATTGCGAGACGAAAGAAATCAGTTGAGTCAGAGCTCCTTATTTAAATAAGAAAGACGAGGAGATAGCCAATGTGTTATCGCCAACGTGTTATCGCCAATCGCTTGGCTCGCCAACAAGATTTATGCAATGGAAGAAAAAAGCAAGGAGGTACATGTAGCCAACATGTACTGTCACGGACCTTGTTTACTGTCTAGCACAACGCCGTTGTCAACGGTGCAAACTCGTGTTCAGTGCAACGATAACTCTACCAGATCTT
>CACRXK020003999.1:0-33575 GCA_902702795.2 Paramuricea clavata
GTGTTGACATGCGTACGACCAATACAGCGATAATCCGTGGGCGCCATCCCATGCCTACTGCTGACGAACTTATCCACAAGCTAAATGGCTCAAAACTCTTCTCAAAACTTGATCTTCGCCACGGATACCACCAAATTCTCTTAGCTCCTGAGTCTCGTTACATTACGACCTTCCGTCAAAGTCAATCATCGAGTCAAACAAACAGTTTCTCTTCACCCTATAGAAAGCCGCCATCTTTGTTTTACGGACTGTTCGCAGCCGTACTAGCCTTAATTAGTTCTTTGTATGTTTGCATGGTGATAAAATATAATAGGTTTTGTTTGTGGAAACACCACGTAAATTTATTACTGCAAAGCTTTCGATCCGTAAGCCCGGATCTTCATCAGTGCTAATAATATGAGCATATTATTATTATTAGCATAATTATTATTATTATTATTATTATTACTATTATTATTATTATTATTATTATTATTATTAGCACTGATGAAGATCCGGGCTTACGGATCGAAAGCTTTGCAGTAATAAATTTACGTGGTGTTTTGACAAACAAAACCTATTAGCCTTAATTAGTCGACATCATTGTTTAACGCACGCACGCAAACACCCATAACTCGATAACTTAATATCTAGCACGCGCAGATACAATAATAACCCGAAAATATGATTTAAGTGGGATACTGTAAACGCTGCTAAATGAAGTGGTTCAAATATTCTATGGAACGATTGGAAGACCAAGTAAGTTATCAGCGTTTGCGGACATGCATGCCCCCCCCCCTGGTTGGTCGCAAAATAAGAAATGAAAAACAAGTAACGAATGTACAACAAGTAATGTTGAGAACACGAGCGGCCAGGTTTTATTAAATATATAGTCACTCGCCTTCGGCTCGTGCTTATATTTTCAATACAACGCGGCCGCTTGTGTTGTAGACATTATAGACCGTTGCCTGTTAGCCAATATTATTTCGCTTCGTGGCACCCATGTGGAAAATACTTGGTTTGGGGTTTATTTGAAAGGCATATAGGTACATCACTACCAAAGAAAAGTTCCCAAGCAAAAAGTTGCCCAATACCGAGAAAATGGGTAATGAATGATTATCCTCTATTAAATTGTATTACAGCAAAAAATGGGAAATTTTATAATTCAATTATAATTAATAAAAATTAGTTGCATCATCGGAAAACGTACAAAAAACCACATATAAGACTTTTACACAGTTTTTTTTTATTTTCCAAATAGTCTTTGAGTTATTGCTTTTTTAAATGTGAAAATTGGACCAAAATGTCGCAATAAGGACTGGGTACTAGGTCAAGAACGCGTTTTTGACAGTGTATAACTCGAAAACAATTTTAGAAATAATAAACTGTTTAAATGTCTTATATGTAGGTTTTTGTAAGCTTTCTGATGATGCAAGTCATTTTTGTCGTAATTGAATACAAAATGTCACATTTTCTTGCTTAATGCAATTTAATAGAGGATAATCACGGATCAACCATTTTCTCGGTGTTGGGCAAGTTTTTGCTTGGGAACTTTTTGTGGTAATCAAGCATCTATGGTTCTATGAATTGAACCACAGAAAATCTATTTCCCAGGGGGGTGCCACGAAATTGCTTTTCTAGGCACTTTTTCGCACAACAGCCCACGGCCTAATAAAACAGTACTTAACTCGAAAAAGAAGTTTGCATTCTACATGACATTGACACATATGCAAGACTGCATACAGAAATATAAACTCTGGAAACGTTCAGCCAACTATAGTGTGTGGCTGTCAGTACGTACTTTAATAAAAGGACTAAAACTCAAGAGATTAAGTGCTGTGCCATGAAGAGCGTTAAATTAACCAAAAATTTGAATTTGGATTTTGTAGCCAACAATTTGAATTTTTATTTGAATTCGAAAAGTTAACTGGCCAAGTAAGACGAAGTTAAACACATTACATGTAAAGAAAATGCTTTATCGCGAGGGATCGGGACATATAAACAGTTTGTTAATTTATTAAATTGTCAATTATAAATTGTCAGTTATAAATTTTTCAATTTCCGTCCGATAGTTTGTTGTATTTTATATATTTGTCAGCATTGTTCGCTGAGTGTCTAAACACTAGAATTTTATCTTGAATTTCTTAAACTTCGATACAGCACAAAATTAGACTAAAAAGACTATATTTCTAGTCTTTCAAACTTTTGTATGCCCCGAAGGAAATCTTGATTCTTGATCTGGAATTTTAACATTTTTGTGTTGTTATTTTAAACGCATGCTAATTATCAATTAATTAAGGGTTAGAGACAATTAGAGACTGCTGTGAGTGTTTTGTTTACAAATATACGCACGCGCTGATCGTACAATGAACGAGAAATTCTGCACGAGGCGAAGCCGAGCGCAGTATTGAAAATTTCGAGTCCATTGTACGATCAGCAAGTGCGTATATTTGTAAACAAAACACGAACTTTACAGTCTCTAACCCATTTAATATATAATCTGAGTTCACTGCTTGGATGCAAAAGTTTATATAATTAATATAAAAACTCACCGAGAAGCCTGCAAATTGCATGCCAGTGCCTGCAAATTGCATGCCACTCACTTTTCTTTTGATAAGTTATAATTAAACGTAAAATGACAGTTTTCAAAGCTTGCTTTTTCAAAGTCAACAAATTTAGGTGAGGTTGTATTTGAAAATGAGTTTTGATATCTTATTTCATTTTTGTTGTTGTTATGTGTTTGTTCCGATGGTCATGTGGGTGAAACTTTTGGATCAGTTGAGTTAACTTGAATTTGCTTCCCTAAGATTTCAGAGCATTGCTTTTGTTGTTGTAAAGTTTGTCTTTCAGCATATAATTTTACGCTTCCCTCGTTTCTGTGCCCCGAGACCTGCATGATACGGAGGACTGGAATTCCTGCTCTATCAAGTAAAGTGACCGATGTTGCCATATACAATGATTTGTATAAATTTGGCTTAGTTTAGCTGCACTTGATATTTCTTTCATCATATTTCCAAAGATGTTGACACCAAGCGAAGCTCAATCAAACCAGATTTCGTCGCTAGCGGAAATATTTCTGTTTGGCCTTTGGAAAAGTGCCTCTTCCACAGGGTTAAGAACTTGAATGAGCTTTTTAAGGTACTGAACAGGACAGTGAGTTTCACCAGTAGAAAAAAATTTAGGGTCCGCCTCGTCTGCCTTGTCGCTAAGACTGCCAGGACGATTTTTTGTTTTTTCTTGCTCGGCCATTTCAACATACTCAACATTATTTGCATCTGTCTTGAAAATGAAACTGTTCTTTGACAATTTTCTTTGGTTTCCCTGCCTCTTCGACAGAAATATAGGTTTATGTTAAACCAATTCACTCTTAATAACGATAGAGGGGAGTCGTCTCCAAAATACCACTCTCGTAACATTTTTGTATGTCCTCAGGCGGGATACTCGAGTGATGCTTCACTTTGGACGAACCACATTCCATGGTTTTCTTTAGCTTCGCATTCAAGGATTTGTTTGCTGTCTTGAAAATGGGATCACTTATGATTGGACAAGTTTTTCCTACTCTTTCTGAAGTTAAATATTGGTTTATTCCAGCTCTTATAGCAACATGAGCTGAACGGCTGTATTCTCTTCCGTCGTCTTGTTTTAGTTCTTGATAAAACTTTGTTAGTCGTTCTGCTAGCAGTGGCGGCGCCAGGCTTCCAAATTTGGGGGGGCATTTGAGGGGCAAACTCAAATTTTGGGGGGGCAAGATCGAATTTGTAAAAAGGTCGCCCCCCAGGAAATTCGCCGCCCCCCCCCTCAAAACGTGGCGATATTCCTAGGAATATCGCCCCCGGGGGCGAATATCCTAGGAATATCGTCTCCCAGGAGGGTGGGGCGAATATTCTAGGAATATCGCCCCCCATATATGCGATGTGGTTTATTCAAATAATTTCGTGATACTTTCATCTTATTATTGCCTTACACGTTTGAGAATTTAACTCTGCAAAACTAAAGCTTTTTTGTCTTTTTTTGAAACGTATTATTGGGGTATTGGCAAGTTTTACCATTCAGAGATTTACAAACTAATATTGAAAATGTAAAAAACAGTTTCATGTATACGCGCATTCACTAATGAGTAATGACAACTTATAAGCCATACATTTTCCGATAACTACAAAACGCTTGTGTAGCCTTTAGTCGCTCTTAGTGACTAATAATTTTTTTTTAGGGGGGGCAAAATGGGGGGAGCAAAAAATAAATTTGGGGGAGCATTTGCCCCCCCCCCTGGCGCCGCCACTGGATATGGGAGGGAAAGTTGACGGGGAGGGTGCTGCCACTCAATTGGGTTAAAGCTCAGCATAAAATTGTACACAATGGCATTTTATAAAAATTACTCATATTTACGTATATCTTAACTATAAACATCTTCAAAAACTAAATTATTACACAATTGTTACAGATTATTGCAAGACTTGCAATAAAAGCATTCGATTGGTTCTCTACTGGAGTTTTAATATGAGATGGATGCCCACTCCCTGGTAAACACAAAAATTTAGTTATTCAATAGTTTATTTTTCTAAAAACTCGTTGCATTCCATACACACTCTGTATCCTTCTCTGTGATAAGCAGTAAACATTGAAGGAGTATAAAACTGGTTTGCTGTTGGGTGACAAGGAAATTTGAAACAGCTGCCACACCAATTTTTATGACAGCACTCACAACAACCAATACCTCCGGGGCATCCTTCAATATTCTTCACATCACCTTCCGTCAGATACGGCCCCAGACCCCACTTTTTATCCAAATCTCTTTCTTCACAATCTTCATGCCATTTGGGATAATTTTGGAGATTTCTCTCCGACGTGCTCGCATTACCCCGTCCAGGCCCGCCTTCGCCTTGATGGTGAAACCTCTCTAATGCGTCTGAGCATGTAGGATTTTCCTCGGACCTCGCATCAACCCCGTCAGGTGAGCGCGGAGCAATAAGGACAATATGCCCTTCGCTAACTCCATTGTCATCTACATAAAAATAACAACTACATGTACACGTATATACACATGTATCATCATCATACGATCATACTTGAATGTATGATGTACAGTGTGTCCCCCCCAAAGAAGAATCCTCTATAGAAATTATCCTATTGTTATAATTTGAATGCCTGAGCACTACTGTATGCTGAACACTTTGGGTTTAATGTGTTGAAATATATACCTACCCTCTGAATTATCTTTTGAGTAATGAACTTTGAATTCGTATTTCCTTGAACGTTTTTCGACAAACTCATTCTTTATATCTGTCAACACATCGCTTCCCAACTGGTTGTTTATATAATTCAACACAATGTCTCCACAATTATGTTTTCTTATATGATCTAACACATCTCTTCCGTACTTTTCCTCTATGTCATTCAACATGTCATTTCCAGCCATTGAAGTAAAGGAGCAATTGAATAACTTTCGCGCATGCTCCATTGCCACTATGATATCCCTGGCGTAGTCGTCATCCGATTTAATTTCCAAACCATGAACGAGAAGGATTTTCGGTAGTCGCAACTTCAACAGCGGTAACAGGCCATAGTTTTCAAAATGTCCGCCGTCACTGACATGTAACATTGCTGGAGCTTCTTTGCCATACGTGATTATATTCAGCATTGAACGAACAAAACGATAAATCGGAACGTGGACATTGCACCATCCGCAAAAACTAAAAACATATTTTTTTAAAACGAGAGCATTAAGACGAAGCATTTAGAAATAATTTGGTATACGATCATTCGCGTCGCCAGGATTTGAGAAGGGCGACTTACTTCTTGCACCGCAAGATCTTCATAAATTACCTTCCAACAGTGTCAAACATTGATTTCAGAATATTTGACAATTTACTTTCATGGGAGACATATAGTCAAATACCTAACTTTATAGATGCGTACAATCAGATACGCGGCAGCAATACTCCCTATAATGACAATTTTCCACCCCTCCCAAGCTCCCCATGCAACCTTTTATCAGATTTGGACTCTAACGCCCGTATTCTAAAAGCTCACTTACACTCATTGAGTGGAGGTTCAATCTGAGCTTCTCTTGTGTGTGTCAATGCTGTTTTTAAATAGCTGGAGGGCTATAGTGTCGTACCTTACTATGAGACTACTCACCCTCCAGCTATTCAAAAACAGCATTGACGCTTGAGAGAAGCTCAGATTGAACCTCCACTCATTGAGTGTGAGTGTGAGTGAGCTTTCAAGATACAGGCGTAAAACTACATTCATCAGGAGTGTCTCTCTTCACCCCCCTTCGCCCCAAAAAGGCAAACGGAGAAGCCGAGGGTAATTATATAGTTATTGCTGTACTGACAAATTAATGTAAAAATTGTCGGTATAAACATACTTTTCGAGAGCATTCGGATCAGCAGTTCCTTCTTCTGAAGTGCTTGAACGCGCTTTTCTCAACAACAATAGCACGAACGCCTGTAGTAAGAAGGCTAGGATTCCTCCCACGACACTTGAAGTTACGACCACTGGCAGTGACGAGACTAGGAAAGACGATTTCGTAATTTCCAAAACTCCAAAAACTCCACCAACGGCGATTAACTAATATGATGAAATTTACAGCATACAAACAAAACTACAAAAAAACGTAATATAAAATTGATGCCATCAGCAAAATCTACTTCTCAAATTATTCATACTTAACAAAATAGTGTATAATATGTCATGTCGGTATATTATTTCAGTGTTATTGCCTATATATGATAATACAACAATACCTACCAAGTTTCTGGTTCAGCAACCGTGATGGGACTCTCCAACTCATAAAGTTCTATAGAAAAATTATATAATTTAATAATTATAATATTTTATTATATAAAGTATAGTGCTTTATACAGATTTCGAGCACTGATAAAAGTGATAATCTCACATGTGAGATTATTCACGATAATCTCACGTGTGAAAATTATCGCTTTTCAATTATCGCTTTTCTGTAAAAATTATCGTTTTTCAAAGACTGTTCTTTATATACTGTAATAAACAGAAAAATACCCAGTCACAGAATATTAAGAATATAAACGAGGATGAGAGTTGCAACTCTTCTCGTTTCTCGTTTGATCACCAACTTTTATGCACTCTCGTTTGAGTCAGTGAAAAAATTCTCTTGCAAACTCTCGTTTCTCAACCCTCCTTTGACCGACCAGGGCTTAAAGTGTTGATACTTAAAGTTGATATCAGCTGAACTGCATCTCAGACAAAATTAGTGTTTCCAAATTATGAAAAAGAATTACAAAATATATTTTCTCACTCTGTTAGAGAGGTTAAGATTCACGTACACGGCAGTCTCGTTCAAGTCGTACTTTGAGATCAAGCTGTTCGAAGTTAGGACAATTTGTGCATTTAAATTGAAGAATATAAAATTGACTAAAAACTTGTCGAAACCTTAGGAAACTTGTAGAACTGACGTTCAAATGCGAATTGAAGTTTGCGGTTTATACCGAGATCAAGATCAAGCCACAAGAAATATTGCTCTTTGATGACGAGGATGAAAATATTCGAGTGGCAAAGAAATATTCCATGAGGACAGTAAAAGTTGTCGATAACACTACATTACCTAGTTTGCTTTCACGAGACAATTTTTAGGGGAAGCACTCAGCAATCTACACTCGACTCATAAACATTGAGATTTTTGGTGTACGTATTATCAAACTCAGCACACCGGCAGAATGCTGAGAAAATAAAGTACTGGTAGCACATTTTCAAGGGGGGAGATGCTAGTCACCAATTGGGTCATTCCGGAAAACATGCATACCACCCGACCCCTTCTGAGTTCGGATGTCCTAATTAGCCATTTCACAATCAAGCAGAGGACTGGGTCTAGTTGCTTGTTTGGAGGGACAAAAAATAAACAATATGCCGAATATGACATTTAGGAAATTTTCCTACATTCCTAAGTTTGTGCAGCCTGAAATACAACAATTATAATAAGGCATCTTTTAATATGTATTTAGCTTGCTCACTACAACTTGTTGTCCCTCAATCTCATTCCCCGAGCCTGCGATCCTCGGGAAGGAACCCGAGGCTCTGGGATGATCCGTTTCAGGGAAGAATCTGATTGGCAGTTGAAATGGAATGCATAGTTCAATCTTAGCCAGTATTCCTGGCTTCCGGCAACGGATTATCCCAGAGCCTCACGTTCCTTCCCGAGGATCCCCTTGTCCCTCCAAACATCAACTAGACCCAGTCCTATGCTCGATTGGGAAATAGCTAATAACACTTACTATTATCAGAAACAAAATTTCTTCACTTCTCCCTCCGGACAGCAGAATTTTCCTCTCTGGGGGGAATGTGGATTTTTTTAACCTGAATATAAATTACCTAAATGGCTAAACTTGTTGTTTGTCTTGAAGAGGGTTTGAATGGTAACTAGGATTTGCCTTCTTTTTTGGACTCCAGGGTAAAATGATTTGTAGATTACTGCATTGCACAGTAAGTTAGGGATGTGCCGGATACCAGCATCCAATCTCCAGTAAAATATAGACATCTGGCAGTTTCTACTAAAATTGTGCTGTATATTAACTGGATGATACTGGAACTTCTGGTACCATCCAGTATCTGGCAAAACAGCATCTGGCACAGCCTTGACAAAAAGTCAGTAAATTGATGAAGGCAAACTCTGATGACAAGTCAAGACTGAACATTTTTATAATTCCGACTTAAACCCCTCCATACTCCACAGGATCCCACGTTAAGAACGGATTATTCCAATCAAGTCTGAGCCAAACTGTTGTTTGAACTAATTGATTTTTCTCATCCTGTATCAAGGGGAATTAGAGAATTGGTAAGTTTGATGGTGTTCAACTACATACAGTAAGAATAATTAACATTACTTATTATTTGCAAATAATAAATTTACGTAATGTTTCCACAAACTAAAACTGATATTATTTTCTAAGTCTGATAACTGCAGGTTGACTTCCGTCTGCATGATGTCCGCTGAATGAAGTCCTCACCACATCCGCAATTTCATGTAGATGGATGCTAATTCTAACATTCACTGGTGTATTGATGAAATATTGTTTCAAACTAAAACATGTATTGCCTTTAGAAATGCTACAAAAGCCTACATGCATGGCAATCTACTTGTGGACGTGTACTTTCGAATTTCAAAAGACGGTTTGGCGACTCCGAGAATGTCAGTATATAATTCAGAGATTTCCGACATGGGCATACTAATCTGACATACTTTTAGGGAATTTGTTTTGTTTAATTAATATTATATTAAAATCCATGCATCTGGTTAATTCGCGTTGCTCTTTCAAATTGGTTAAAGAATAGAAGTGATCGTGAAATAATATATATGTTATAATCGAATCTGCTAGTGTGAATTTAGAAATGTTTATTGAAAAAAGTAAATGATTTCTGGAACTTGGAGGTTTGAGCAGATTCCCCGTTAAAACTGTCCTCGTTAGCGGTATTTTATGCTACCGCCAAACTATTTTACCTGTCATGATCCTAGCTATAGGATGAATCGATTTATAAAACACCGATAGTTATAGTTATATTAGATTTATTTATTCCAAATAACAACATTTTACATTTATAATAGATTTAAAAACTTAATAAAACTACTACATAAGACGGTCATATAAAACTCCCCAATTTTAATGCGACTAAAAACTTATATCAAATTCACTATTTTATTCCGTACAACTACAAGCCGGATATAGGAATTTCTCCTTACAATAAAATTTCTATTTTGATATGACTATATAATTTATGCCTAACTATCTATTGGTAGCTAGAGTCGAGTGAAAAAATAATTAATGCTAAGTCTTGGAAGCTCTCTACATATATCCATAGCTTATCGAAGGGAAGATGGCTGTGAAACTCATTAGAATAACAATATAACTCATTATCTATGTTGGTCAACGTTTATTCATTTATGAATATTTTGTTGTCAAGCGGACAGCTCCCGACAAGACAGAAAAACAAATTTTAAAACTGCTATACAGCCGACCTAACATTTAAATTTCATATAATCTTTACACTGTATCATTTTCACAAAAATGGTAAAAACACCTATAAAAATCTTACTTTATAGTTACTATACAACAAAAAATAAATCCTCACCTGTGGCTGTGCAGTTGAATAGCAGATGAGTAAAAATAAAAAGAGCAAATGGCCAAATAAGCGACTCTCTCATTATCAGTTAGCAAAAATCGTTTTAAAAGCTAAACACGCCTTTTCTCTTTTTGCAAATTGAGCAAATCGTCTTTCTCCTGCGCAAGAAATATTCCGCAGTTAATCAGTTGACAGCTTCTTCGCGCCGTTTATGAATTACTACCGGACTGATCTTAGCGATGTCACAGATTGCCGGGATAACGTGTAACTAGATTACATGAAAAATGATTTATTTAGGGAATCCGTTTTGTTAAATTTTATTTAAAATCTATGCATGTGGTCAATGGCGTCTGGAAGTTAATATAGCGAAGTTGTTTTTGTATTTTTCAGGGAATTACATCCCTATGAGCCCAAGTTTTATTATTGCCACCACTTACACTGACCGTTCGAAACTTTTCTGAGTCTCGGTTTAAACTGCCCTTGTTCGATAGCGGTATTCTATACTACCCGGCCAGACAGTTTTACCTTGTCACGTGCGAGGGTATCCAGATTAATAAAACGATATATTTATATTATTCACAAAAAAATATTATTGACATTAATTTTAAATTTAAAAGTTAATAGACTGAACTACAACTAGTTACAAGAAGCTGCTTTAAAACTTTGAAATATTTGATATGCAAACTCGTTCAATTTTCTAGCGACAAAAAATTTATAAGAGGTATATAGATTTTCATAGATTTCATATGGTGTAGATTTATGCCTAAATATTGGCACGTTTCACTAAAGTGCTATCATGGAGCAGATGGTGGTCAAGAGGCAGTTCAGTATCAGAGTGACAAAATAATAGCTTTATAATCGCCGGCTAATTCTTTTCTCAAAGTCTTGTATTTAATGGAAAGTCAGTGGAATTACGAGATGCAGTATAATTTTCTTGCTCTTTTAGTGTGAACATTTTCAAAGTTGACCACCATCTGCTGCTCTGTACATCAACAGACACTCACGCTGTAAACCACACAATCAAGCTAATGTAGGCTACAAGAAAGATGATGAGGAAAAATGTGTCGAGAACTTTTGAGGCTGTTTTCCATTTCTTTGCACGTTCCATTCTCGAACTCTCCATATCTTCTGTGTTTGATTCCCCATCATACGGAATTTCCTCCTTACAATTTGCCAAATATTTAAAACTCTTCCACAAACATGGCCACATGGGGCATGTCAGTTCATAGCATCTCAAACTCACAAAAGTTGCACACAAACATAGCACGATTGTAATAATATTGCCAAGAAGGTATTTCCCGAGAATCGGAATAGCATCGGAGGTTTCTGGTAACACAGATGATACTATTAACATGTAAACAGAATTTGCAACCAGAACACCGTTCAATAACGATATTCGTTCACCATTTTCTGACGGCAGAATGAAACTAAGTGGGGCTAACAGCGAGATTACTGCAGAAGGGATGACTACGTACACGCAATGATACAATGGCCGGCGTTTTATTTTCAAAGTTAAGGTAACATGTGAATATTGCAAATTATTTGCACCGTAGTTCTTTATTTTGTTGTGCAAAAGCGCGCTTTCGACATCCCATTCCCCATGTTTGATAAAATGACGCCTGTCCACATGCCGTTCGAAGTAGGTCGTGTTAATTTTATGCACCGAATACGTCCAAGAGCCAATGGAAACATGGCATTTTTGTTCGTCGAAGGGAAACCGGGATACATCGATCTTGCACTGACTTAACAATGTAGCTGGAACGTTCCATGTGCAATCACCGTTTTTGTTGATAACTAGTTTTGTTACTAAACGTTTGTAGAGAATTTTATCATCAAGACGTGCTCTGAAAAAGTGAATTTAAACTATTATATGAAAAAAAATAAAATGAAAAGGAAACATAAAATAAACATTGTTTCTTAGCCATGTTTCCCGATAGTAGCATGTTTAGGAACATTGTTTATTTGTTTCCAAGGCAAGTGGCCAAAACAGGACACAATGTTTCCCAGCAATGGCTCTTTTAAAGGTGGCCAAACTAAGAAACATTGTTTACCTAGCCAGGTTTTCTGAAGGTAGACACTTCGGGAAACGTTTTTAAGTTGGCTATAAAACATTTTTTTCTTTCTGGGAAGCAGATTTTATTAGCGCAGTAATGTTTCGAAGTGTGGGCAAGCTGGGACATTGAGATAAAATGTGAATCTCCAAGTGTTTCCTAGGCTGACAGAGCAAGAAACAGGGAGACAGAACTCACTCATTAAACAATGCAACATCAGGCACCCAGAAAAGTTCATGATTCGCGTGAACACTTTCAATCCCTCCATACTCCGCAGGATCCCACGTTAAGAACGGATTATTCCAATCAAATCTGAGCCAAACTGTTATTTGAACTAATTGATTTTTCTCATCCTGTATCAAGGAGAATTAGAGAACTGGTAAGTTTGATGGTGTTCAACTGCATACAGTAAAAATAATTAACATTACTTATCATTTGCAAGTAATAAATTTACGTAATGTTTCCACAAGCTAAAACTGATATTATTTTCTAAGTCTGATAACTGCAGGTTGACCTCCGTCTGATGTCTACTGAATGAAGTCCTCACTCCAGCTATGTGGAGGTCAGTGAACTTACCACATTCGCAATTTCACGCAGATGGATTCTAACTTTAATATTCACTGATGTATTGTTGTCGCGAGCTGGACGGATTTCCCTCACAATTTCCGAATCATTGGTGAGATGTCTCATAAGACGACGTTTTGCACCGAAATAGTCTCTGGTTGTTCCTAAAATAAAAGCAATAATGTGGATGAATGCCTGCATGAGCATGCATATCAGTCTTTGTGTCTCCATGTATCTCTACAGATCAAGCAATTATCTCATTTTCAAACGAGGCCCCATGAAGCCCCAATCGCATGCAAAATGGTTGAGACACTGCACGTAATTTGTTGGCTAATTCTAATAAAATACTAAAAAAATGGCCACCGACACATTTCAATCGCAAAATAATCCACCCCTCCGTTCAATGTTGTTTATCTAGTTGGTGGTTTCATTTTATAACATTACCAACATTGGCATGGGTGGGGTGGGGGGAAAGGGGTCAATAATAATTTCATGCAAAACTCTGGTGATGAATCGAACTCGTAAAATTTGTCTTAAGTCATTTTGCGCGCGAGTGCTAACCATATATATCTTATATAGACTAGATAGCGCATCTCTTTTAGTAAAATTGAAGCCAAGAATATTCCAGCGGTTACCCCCATTTGAACAGATGGCGGCCATGTTGGTGTTTCCCACTCGCTAATAAACGCTTAAAAAACAACAATAACTTTCATCATTTGAATAGTTTAAAAATGTATTTGGAATAGGTTTAACTTAATGTTTAAGTTCCCTGTTTAAGAAATAGAAAACATACCAATCTTCTCATTTCATGGGAATATCCTACGGCTTCAATTTTTGAATTGTAGAATAATTAGATGCACTATCTAGCGTACATGAGATATCAATGGTGCCAGTCCTGGTGGCTTTTATAAGTAAACCGTCTATAAAAACAAATAATCTTATTGGTCGTTTGTAAAACAAAACTGTTTTATCACTGAACTGCCATCTTCAGAGAATCGTGAAAAGAAAGTTTCCAACATGACTTTATTCTGGAAATTGCTTTATTCCTTCCTTATGTGGTGTATATAACCCATGATGCTTTGGGGGTCATCACCACGAGGCATAACAGTTGTTTGACGTTAATAAAAACAATACTGAAGAACACTATAAACAACGTAATATAAAATTTGCTAGACTAACAAACTAATATACCGCCTTTATGATAGCTTGCATATAGCTGGCGGTTTTAAGGATTGGGGTTTGAGAAACGCGAGATTATTAAGAAAAACAAAAAAAGGTCATCAAGTTTAGATTAGTGTCAGATAAAGATTAGATTACGTTAGTGTTAGGGCTCAGCCTGTGTCGCGAATTTATCATATTGATAATTTCGGACGTGTTTAACAATTTATTCATGTAGTAAATTCAAAGGTGGAAGCTCATGCTACATTTTCGCCTCTTCCGCGCCTCCCTAATTTTCGCTGCCCTTCAACCCCAACTCCTTAAAACCGCCAGCGGCCAGCTACGCCGGCTATCTTCATGGTTATGTCCTTAATCTGACAGAATTCTCGTCTTCTCGGCCCATATTACTGCTATATAGCCCGCGCTTTTAATTAAAACGTCTCTGCATGCGGAGGAGAGTTCCTTACCTGAAACTAGACTGGAATACTGACATAAACATAGGATGTACAACCACAGAAATAACAATCGGTGAAAAGAGTTACACATTGCCATTCTGTTGTGATCTGTACCAGCAGTCCGAGGAAATCTATAAGACAGTACAAGGCGAATGATTTTCAGCAGGGCGTAATAAAACAAATTTTACAGCTAGCGCCATGTTTTCACTTTTCAGTTAGCCTCAACTATCTCATTTCATTGGATCTTATTACGTCGTTAACTATTTCATTGGCATTTGTATATAAGTTATATAAGTTATATAATTTTATTACTTTCAAATTTTAAAATTTAAAATTTCTTGGGCGACACTCACACAAGTGTGCACTTCCATAGATGCACCGTACACAACGCACAGCAAAAATTACACTAAATATTTAAAAAATAGCCGCCGTTCGTAGTAGGTCGGAGCGAGCGATGTGTTATTATTATTAGTGTTTAAAGATGCGGTACAGTCCGATCTGCGCATGTGCACAAAGGAGCCCTCTTTTTATTTACAAACAGTTTATTTAGGTTTTTATTTCATTTTATGTTCTTGCAAAGTTTGATTGTTGTCTCTTGATAATTTATTATACTCTAGAATCATGAAAATATAAATAGTTGTCGAATAAAATTCAATATTTTGGATACCGAAATGTAAACAAAGCCTTTGTTTACATACGGACTGTACCGCATCTTTAAAAATCTTTGTATAGACGGTAACTTTTCAGTAATATTTAAGAAATAGAAAACATTTTCCGTGTTTCTATAGAGTTATAAAAATACGAGTGGAAGTTTGGGAGAAACTCGAAATTGCGTGGGAACACGTACGAGCACTTCGTGCGAGTAGTACACGTTCGTGTTAAATGCTCCTGATAAAAATAGGTACGCGACGCGTACATGTATCTGCGAAAAAGTTGATTCACATTTTGTATTTTCTTGAAAGAAACTGAATAATGAAGATGACATGGGACAATTGAAATATTTCAACACTTATTATAATAGCAGATAAGATTTAAAACAGGGCTGTACACAACGGGGAGGGCGGCAGGGCAAGTGCTCCCCCCCTGCCCAGAGAAAATTTAACTAACTTTATAATGTGATTATGATTGTAACAGATAATTATGCAGTCAGGAAATAAAAGTTCATACAAACAATATTCACAGTGTCTATACAGCCAGTTATTTAGTAAACTGTCCCCTGTCAATTCAATCCATACTCATCAAATTTTCAAAACTTTATTGTAATCGTATGAAGCAAAAGTTATGTCACTTGTTGTTTACACTTGCCAATGTTAACTGTTGAGTAACATACACAAAATATTTGGTGAACATGTCGAAGACCACTGAATAATTGAGAATGTTTTGAAGGTCATGAGTGAAGTATATAATTAAATTCCAGTTCTGTGCACAGTTAATGATATATTACTAAAATCACTAAACTGGCCACATCCCGCTAAGATTTTCAAACGGGGAAAGACGTTTGATAATTCCAAATTCAATTTTCATTCAATCATGTGATCAAATTGTTTCATCATTTTGGTCACATGACTTCACGATTTTGTTATCAATTTATTTTTGTACATGGGTTTCTAATTTTATTATCCAATCAGATGCGTAGTTTGAATTAAACGTCAGAAATTCGTTACTCAACAGTCACTAAGTTATTCAAACGTAAACAAGGTCACAAACATCCAAACGAAGGTCAATGCAACAGAATATATGAAATATTCGTTTTATGTTCATTTTAAAGTTCCATAATCGTAATGAACAATCGAGGGTACCTAAATATCGAGTCAGGATTCGAGCCAGGACTCGAGCCAGGACTCGAGCTAGGACTCGAGCCAGGACTCGAGCCAGGACTCGAGCCAAAAATGACGTCAAGTGATTTTGATGGATGAAAATTTACCAGCAGCGTTCTCACTTTTAAGTAACTTTCCTTAAATTTAGACTATTCGTTCACCAACAATGCGAAATGTTTAAGGAAATTTAACTGAATCTGAGGAATTGTTTATCGATAACCTAAGGAACTGAAAGAACTTGTTTACCAAATCAATTTCCCGCCTTTTTCCGCCAAATTCGATAAAAGAACTAAAGGAGAAAAGTTGATATTTGGTATAGTTTTAGTTTTATTAGCGTCGCCAACAAAAACCGTAGATCAATATACAAATCAACATACAGATCAACATACAGAGCAGTCAATCTCATCTGACTTTGGCTATTAAGGGACCGATTACAAGGAGCATTTTCAACCCCGGGGTTGAACTTAGCCCTGTTAACCGGGTTGAATTTTTTTGCGATGACATGGACGATTTCAACTCCGGGGTTAAAACGTTATACTATACGTTCTGGCGGCATCGATTCGCGGAAGTAAAAAGCCTTTACTTTGTTTTCTTGTAGTAAATAGTCACTACCACGCATGCTCGAATAACTCGCGATAATTTCAGCCCTGGGTTGAAACGATTACATGACAAAATTTCCAACCCAGGGCTGAGTTCAACCCCGGGGTTGAACTCAGCCCTGGGTTGAAAATTATGTCATGTAATCGCGCGTTTGATTTTGATAGAGTTTGTATTACAGACAGGGCTAGAGTTTTGTATTACAGACAGGGCTGAAATTTCAGCCCGGTAAACAGGGCTGAGTTCAACCCCGGGGTTGAAAATGCTCCATGTAATCGGCCCCTAACTGTAACGGTTATTAGCGCCGGAAGGTAGTGAATGAAACAATAGTCAATACCATTGTTGTTGTTTTTCCTTGATATATTGCACAAATATCGATACCCAAAAAAATATCCGGCCAGTATTTTATCGAACTAAAACAGTTGGTATTGCCCATCACTAGCAGTCTCTCGCTCTTTACAAAACAGAACTTGTTGCCGCTTAGCATTCGTCAAAGAGTAGCTAGGATAATTCTCCATGCCTTATTTTCTTGTAATATGGCTAACTGTATTACCAAATACACCCTTTCGATAATTACACATACTTTTTGGTCATGGAACCTCGCTCTCATTGGTAAATTACACAAAGTGATTAGCGGTAATTATTGAAAGGTTGTATTTGATTTGCTACTAGTAGAACATTTAGCTAGCCTGCGTAACGTGTCTTATGAAACAAAACTATTGGGTAATGGCAATTCCCCGTATTTTCGAATTTTTTGATCGAGTCCTGACTCCAGTCCTGGCTCGAGTCCTGACTCGAGTCCTGGCTCGAGTCCTGACTCGAGCAATAGTATATCTCGGTTGGATTATGTGTTGATCAAGTGAAAGATCGTATTAAAGACGCGTATTGTATACATGATATTTTTCTCTCGTGACTTGACTATATTTAGCTACATTATATTTTCAGTTAAGTTGAAAAATATATAGTGAAATATGATTAAAAAAATGCATGGATTTCAAAAAGTTACAAATTTTTTTTTCTGAAAAAATTATCAAAAATTTTCCGCTAATCACGCAATTTTTTGATGTTCCCTTTGGAGTATTTCGCCGTGAAGTCGCAGGAAATGGCCATTCCAGACTTCTAAAATTCAAAATTCCCCGAGGAGCATGCCCCCGGACCCCTCTAGAATGGGTGGGTCTGCAGAGAGCAGGACTAGTCAAATTCCGCTAGCTACGCCACTGGTCTGTAGTATGTACTATTTAAAGCACGCGTAGAAGTGTTTTAATGTTTTATCACATATAAAACGCGAGGCGCAGCCGAACGTTTTACAAGTGATAAAACACGACTACAACGACTCATCTTATACGAGTTCATTGGCGAAGTAATTTTTAAAATAAACTTTGTCTAAACCGAAAAAATCAAAGCTAAAGTTTATGTAAATTAACATGATTTTTTATCACATATAAAACCACGACACGCTTAATTATGATTTTTCTTTGTGTTTTGCTCCTGAATTATTAAGGAGTTTTTTAAATTTATTTACTTGCATTTCACGTTTTAATGCCACAATTCCCTAAAAAGATCGGTGACCCCCGTTTTTTAACTGATAATTTATTTCTTTAATGCACTTTACATTTACATCCGAAATTAAACTAAAACTCATTTCTGGATCTTGAAAAAAATCCTTTATCAATGCATGTTCTCCAAGAAAGATATGTAAAAAAGAGTTTGGGTAATGGTCGAGGGTCATAGGTCGAGGGTCGAGGTTCGAAAGTCGAGGGTCAAAAGTCGAGGTCGAGGATCAAAAGTCGAGGTCGAGGGTCAAAAGTCGAGGTCGAGGGTCAGAAGTCGAGGGTCGAAAGTGGAAATTCAAGGGTCGAAAATTAAATGGGAAATATTAGTTTTTTATTAAACATTTCTAACTTTATTACTGTTAGTACAGAACATGCCTTAGGGCATAATTAGGTTCCTTTTTGTTTTTCTAAATTTTACTATTCGAGAACATACGGTGCCGGTGGGGTGATTCGAAAATATATTGTATTTATTGTACTATCAGAACGAATCGGGTCCCAGCGCAGCAAATATTAAAAATCTCTCACAATAGTCGTGAGATAATTCTGAACCGAACTAATATCACCCTGTTATAATTATTCGTGCTTCATGCATGTTATTTTTGACAGAACAACTAAAGAAAGTCTCCATTTTATTAATACACTACAACGTTCGCGCAACTATATTATGAATATGAAACTGTCAATCGAACATGTGCACTTCCGGTGCAGACATGTAAACACGATGTTATAAAATATATAAATATCAACTGTTTCTCGCACACCCTAACACTTTAAACCTCCAAAACCATACGCGGTTTGAAGAGTATCGTTAAGTTGAAGTTCTGAGAATTTCAGAACTCTTTCGCCTCCAAATCCAAGAGATAACATATTACCTATAGGCTATAGTCAGTTTCTCATGAGAGTGAAACGCCATTTTTGTATAATCGTCCGTGTTTGTATATATTTTTGTCCAATGTGAAATAAAAGATGTATGCTTTCAAACATCAAACCTCGCATCAGACTTTTAGTTCCACAAACGAAACTTTCAGTTGTACAGTACATAGCCATACGGCATAGCCATAGGCGAAATTGTTCAGTTTTGACAGCAAAACTAATTGTTTTGCCGCGTTTAATGGTTGTAAAACTTTTAAAATGGATAAAAACATAGTATTTTCGACTTTCGACCCTCGACTTTTGACCCTCGACCTCGACTTTTGACCCTCGACCTCGACTTTTGACCCTTGACCTCGACTTCCGAACCTCGACTTCCGAACCTCGACCCTCGACCTATGACCCTCGACCCTCGACACTCGACCATTACCCAAACTCTGTAAAAAATGTGAAAAAGACATTTATAGATCAGAATTGTACACGTTAGTAGTTTCATTTTGCTCAAAACACAATATCTTTTCAAAAATAATTACAAGATAAGTTTACAAAAGCAAAATTCGCGCTAAAAACGTCAATAAATATCGGGCTGTTGCGATTTTGCTGTTACTCGTAATGAAACATAAATAAACTCCATGCCTGGAAAGTTTCAGCACATTCTCATTTTGGGAACAATTACTGCGGAATTACCTTAACACGGAGTTAACAACTTAAGCCACATGGTCACATATTTCCAGTTCCAGAAAGAATAACCTCGAATGGTTCGAACATAAGAGCTATGAAGTCTGTTGATAAAGAGTTTATGCATTATTTTAGATATCATATTGAGACACGAGTCACACGACTACAAGTGTTTTGAATAGCTTCAAACATGACTACAATAGAAATCCGATCTCAATAGTATTCTTTATATAAAAAATACTAATTAGGATGGACTTTTATGTAAAGAATGCTGATGATTACTAGTAAGTGATAAAGATGAGCTTTATCGGGTATAAAACCGCTTCACGTGACATGTCATGGTTGACATGATTTGGCATTTGCCAATATATAAGCTTATGTTTGAATCTCAGTGAATAATTAATAATGTAACGCGTAAACTTTGAAAGTTTCAACTCGAAGACCGCAGGTACTAAAGTAAGGAACCACCTACAACCACCTACAACCACCTACAACAACCTACAACCACCTACAACGATGCTACAACAATATACAACCACCTATAACCACCTACGACGCTACAACGATCTATAACGACGCTACAACCACCTATAACGACGCTACAACCACCTACAACGACGCTACAACCACCTACAACGACCCTATAACAATCCTACAACGACCCGGCTCGTATGTATTAAATATTTTCCGAAATTTTAGTATATTTAATGGCTGTGAAGCAGCATGCCATGTCGCACGGTAAATTACAATTTGGCGCGAAGTGCCGAAGTGTCCCGAAGTAAATGAAAATTTATAAATATCATCACTCAAAAGTCGTGATCGCCGTAATCTGCGATCAGGCCTATATCACAGAGGAACTACATACAGAGATCTCACTTCAGGTTAATTTCGCGTAAGGGTTTTTTTTTTCAGTCCGCCATGTTCTTAGCAAGTACCCTAAAGAGAGGCAGTCACCCCTGAAAACATATTGAAAATTTAATATTCCAGGGGGTGAATGCCTCTCACTTGCTAAGAACATGGCCGCCAGCTATTTCGGTAAAAAAGCGCCTTACGGTTTTGTAATGGAAGTTACACTTCTGTATGTCTTTATTCTGTGCCTATATATAGGATAATGCATTAGCCTGCGAACAGGCCTGTTCGCAGGCTAGATAATGCATGAGCTCCGAGGCCTTCTTAAAAATAATGACCGAGCAAGGAGTTCGTGCATTATCCAATTTAATGCACATTTTCATTGTTTTTTGTTCTATCTCAGATTTTTTAATCTGTCATTTGATTGGTTGGTGCGCATTGCGCCAGTACCCGAGTGCTGATATTGACAGAGTACAAAAGAGAGCGTTATCAATCCTTGACCCGAGTAAAACCTATGATGCTAATATGGGCCAATTGGCGGTTTAATCACCTTACATAACAGACGTCAGGAACTCTGCGATAACCAGTTTGAAAGAATCTCAGTACCCTCGCACAAACTCTTCAGTCTTTTACCGCCAAGACATGGCCCCAATCTAAATTTTCGTAAGTACTATAATGCAGGGCCTTTTTTAACATACAAGCTGGGGGGCAAATGCCCCCCAGTCCCCCCTTGTACCCCCCCCCCACGAAATCACAGTTTGCCACCCCAGGAAAAGTCCCTTTTTCCTAAATTTATACCAACAAAACAGCGAAGAATAACAAATAAATAAACGGAAAGTAAGTTTTAGGCTTTATCCTTTGTCCTTGTTTAACAAAATCGATTTAAATTGTTACGTTTTTCTATCACTAAATAATGATAAATTATTGTTAACAATTTTTTTATTTTTTGGATGCTCAGAATGCAGGAAAGAGCATTTCCAGGTTTCAAATTTAAAAAATTTTCTGGAGATTATGCCCCCACACAAGTGGCCATTGGCATTTCCGTGCTTGAAATTTCAAAACATTTCTGGGGGAGTACACCCCAGACTCCCCATTCATGCGTGAATGGTGTGTTGGTCACACACGTGGCCTTCAGCTATTGCTATCTCCCTGTAATATGTTACCTCACAGAAAGGTCCCGTTTCAAAAAATGCCCCCACGGGAAAATCCTTAAAAAAGGCCCTGCTATAATGTGACATTAAGTAAAGTTAGATCTGTAAAGTGTTTAGGTGTCGATATTGACGAGAACTTAACATGGGAAATACACATCCAGAGCATCCGTTTAAAGGTATCCCGTAATATTGCAGCCCTCCGTAAAGTGAAGAAACTCTTTAATCGGAAAAATCTTGTGTCTCTGTATAGAGCATTAATTGAACCGTATTTTATTTACTGTACATGTATTACATACGGAAGCACCCTTATTAAAATAATCTTCGTTGATTTTGGCGGAATTAAACTGGATGAATATAAAAGAAATGCGAGAAAACCAAAAAGCTATTATGATGTATAAAATAGTACATGGTCTTGCACCAGAATATCTAACGGAAATGTTTACATTTCATAGTAGCTTAAATGATTATAACCTTCGTCAATCCAAATTAAATTTCGAGCTTCCAGGCTTTCTGGCATCCTCGTGTAAAAAAGTAGGACAAAAGTAGGACTAGAATTTTAGGAAAAGTAGGAATAAAGTAGGAAAATGTATAGAAAAGTAGGACAAAATTAGGAGTTTTGGAAATGCAAATAACACAAAAATATACAAAATTGGCCCCCTATGATATATGTGGTAAGGAGTAGACCATTAGATATCTGATGGGGAAGTTGTATGAATTTTTGGTGCTCAATATTTTTATGTACTCATTCATCTATGCAGGATTTTTTTCTCAAAACTTTTAAATTGCATCGCTATAAAAGCTAAGGCATCTGCTCTGCAGCAACGCAATTCAAGTGCAATGCATGTATTGGGCTACACAATGCACCAATCCACACTGCGGCAGGAGCATATATCAGGGCCGTAGGAAGCTCTTTTTAATTGGGGGCTGAAAGCGAGGGCCGAAAGCCCGAGGAAATTTTTAAATTTAGAGTCTCTGAAATGCCATTTCCTGGACTTTGGGGAAGAATTGACAGAATTCTAGTGGTCAGAAAACACTGTTTTAGTGTGTCGAAATTTACAATTTAGTAGTACTAAATGGGCGAAGGCGTATTTATTTAACTATACAGGGTGTATAAAAAAAAACGCAATCCTCGACTGAAATGTAAATTGCTAAACAAATAATAGACGAAAATGTTAAAGTTTACATTCATTTTAAAGCGTAGCCATTCAGCTTTCTAACAGTGGGTTGTTTCTTAAATTTGACTCATTGGTTCGCGGGTAATAATACTTTACGTTATTGCGATTGGAGATTAAAAAAATTGAAATGGAAGAACAAATCGTTCTCATGAAAATAACTGATTTTTTCATTAAAACAAAAAAATGTTGCATTTTAATAAATGGATTGTAACAATAAGTATAATTACGGCTTTTCTTCCACTATTTTTAACACAGTTTGAAACTTCAAATGCGATATAATTTTGGCTTGGACCATCTAAGCTGACTGACATCAGCTTGCTATAATATCTGTTTACATTACATCGTAATTCGATGACACTCTGGCTCAGACACCAGAATGTTTTGATTCTATGATTTTTAGCGTTCGTTTGGGATTTTCAAACAACCTGATCTCTTTTAAAATACTTTTAATTTGTTCTTACGTGGTTTTCCAGATGTAGTGACGACAACATTAAAGTTTAAAGAAGAAAATTCTAACATTTAAACCGACTAAACAATAACATAGTAGACTTGCATAATTAAACAGAAACTAAAAATGATAGGTTTTACTAAATCTTTTCCTGTGCAATCATTACTAGCATTGGAGACAAGGATAATAGTTTGTTTGAAAGAGAAAAGAACAGGCTTTGAAGTAAGCCTAAATGCGTTTAACTAGAAATAGTATTTCGAAAGTTATTAAGCACAAAAGATGAATTGCGTTTATTTTGATACACCCTGTATATTGGATACGTTGCAGGAAAGTATGGGTAATATCTTCATTCTTTGCAGTTTGTCATGGATTAAATGATAAAGGTCTGCATGATTTTGAAAAAAAAGATAATTAGCAAATTATTCCCCCCGGTTGCTACGGCCCTGTATATATGATGCTTGATTAACAAGGGGGGGGGCGGGGGAGTTGAATATTTGGAATATCTAGATCGTCGGAAATGGCACTTTTAGAGTCTTCATTAATTATGATTCTGGAGAGGCTATGAAATTTTATACTCGGAAAATGTACTTTTTCTCCTGAGATCTTATCATCTGGGACACAAATAGGGAATAAAAATTACGAGTCCTATAGACCTAATTACGAGAGCTATAACATACTGATTCCTCAAGCTGTCTTAAAAAAGTAGGATTTTATGAGAAAAAGTAGGAAAAAGTAGGAAAATCAAGCGATTTTTAATAAAAAGTAGGAAAAGTAGGAAAGTTGAAGAAAAGTAGAAAAAAGTAGGAAAAGTAGAATGGCAAGAAAGCCTGAGCTTCCTGTAAATCGAACAGATTATTATAATTCAAGTTTTGCTTTCACTGGAGCAAAGCTATGGAATTCTTTACCAGACGTACTTAAACATGAACCTTCATTAAAAAGGTTCATAAAAAGATTAGAACATCTGCTATCTGCACCAACATAGTCAGTTATTATTCTATGAATAATTGTAAATAGTCTCTTTTCTTTCAAAAATTCCAAAAAAAATGTAAAAATGTACGTATATCCTAAATTATACACGGGTTTTAGGAAGAACAAATTGTAAATAATTATTATTTATTCCATTTGATAAAACCACCGTGTTTAAATAAAGATTTCAATCAATCAATCAATCAATCAATCAATCAATCAATCAATCAATCAATCAATCTATCTATCTATCTATCTATCTATCTATCTATCTATCTATCTATCTATCTATCTATCTAGATTATACTATTCTTGTTGATATATTTTACTATATTAGATTGTTGTTGTCGTTGTGTGAAATTTAAATTTCTTCTGCGACAGTTTGAATATATAAACTTTGCTCAGGCTATTACAAGTTTGTAAAATAGAACCTGATACTTAGGTTATGATCGCCATGCATCGCGACGTTGTAATTAAATTTGCCACACAATACAACTTTTTAAAGAATAAAAATATATAAACAACAATTGATAAAGTAATAAAGACATAAACAACGAGTTTATTATCAAGTGGCGAGCAAGTCCAAAATAGAAACCATAAGGCGTTGTAGGGTCGCTATGTAAATCATTGCAGGGTCGTTGTAGGTGGTTGTAGCGTCGTTGTAGGTGGTTGTAGCGTCGTTATAGGTGGTTGTAGCGTCGTTGTAGATGGTTGTAGCGTCGTTATAGGTGGTTGTAGCGTCGTTGTAGATGGTTGTAGCGTCGTTATAGGTGGTTGTAGCGTCGTTGTAGATGGTTGTAGCGTCGTTATAGGTGGTTGTAGCGTCGTTGTAGATGGTTGTAGCGTCGTTATAGGTGGTTGTAGCGTCGTTGTAGATGGTTGTAGCGTCGTTATAGGTGGTTGTAGCGTTGTTGTAGATCGTTGTAGCGTCGTTGTAGGTGGTTGTAGATCGTTGTAGCGTCGTTGTAGGTGGTTGTAGATCGTTGTAGCGTCGTTGTAGGTGGTTGTAGGTGGTTGTAGGTCGTTCCTTACTTTAGTACTTACGACTCAAAGACGCCGTTTTCTGTTCACACCTTTGGTTCAACTATATGGACACAGTTGTATTTATTGCAAACAAGCAGTAAGTTCAGTTTTCTGTCAACTTAAAATGGGGTTTAAGTGAGGAAATCCACCAAAACGTGGCCACATGAATGAATGAATGAATGAATGAATAATAATATAATATTTATTCAGGAAACCAACATCACAAGAAGTGTTTTTCAGATGGTTCCTGCAAAACATTAAAATACAAAGTATAGAAAATATATATAGTGTGCGTGCAGTATTTACATATTGGTATATATGGATATATATGATATACCAGAAAAATTATAAGACTATAGGATACATGATGCTATATATATTTATATATTTACAAGGATACAAAGAATTAGTAAGTTATATTTTAAATATACTGTATGAGTATTATAAAGATAGAGATTTGAGAAGTTCATTCCTAAAGGTTCCTAATAGTTGAATGGATACATCTTCTAAATATACTTTTAAATTTCAAGGAATTATGGGTGTCCCAGTAGCCTGCCCGGCAAAGATATATTGTCAAAAATTGTTGCTGTTCGAGCATGCAACAATTCTTAAACGATTTGTAAATTACGCCATGCCAATGTTCACATGATATACGGGAAAATTGATACGATTTTGTCATTCACAAGCCCAAAGGGACATATATACTGTTACAGCCAGACGAATTTCAGCCGGCAGCGTGCGAAATCCCGTGTGCTGAACACGAGGTCGGGGAGCGCAACAATTTGCGTTCGCCGGAATTAACTGAGTCTATATACAAACTTTGGAGTCTAGAAAATTGTGACTTACTTTAGCTCTTCAAAATGCGCTGTCGACCAGTTGCTGTTGATGCTGTATTAGAAGGAAAAAGCGAAGAATGAATTGTTGTGATTAAATTTTGAACAATATCAAATTTGAATAAAACTTTAACATTTCCAGTGAACGCCCATTTCTAGCGAACGTTGGCTAGGGAAAATAGCCTTTGCTAAAAACATGCAAACTTTCTTAATCTTTTTCAGGTAATAAGTTCTTTGTACGTTTGCAAGGCGATAAAACATATAATAGTTTTGTTTGCGGAAACACCACGTAAATTAATTACTGCAAAGCTTTCGATCCGTATAAGCCCGGATTTTTATCAGTGCTAATAATATGTGACTTGTTCAATTCACGCGCCCTTTTTATATACCAACTGTCGTGATCTGTTGGCTTTTTCAGGTAGTGCAGAAGAAATTTTCTACAGCTTATAATTTTTAGCACGACAAAATAAAAATACTTACTTTTTGACTGTTCGTAACTTGAGATCTCTACAGCAGCTTTGCCGTTAGCGTTGGTGCGTAGCCAATGTGTTTACGCGGCTTATATATAGGCTTCGCGGAAATTGCAGAATGAATATGAAATACGTAGAAAACGCAATTATATACTGCCAGCCCGCCCAGCAGGACACCAAACGGACAAAAAAGATAATTGGCAGATGTTGAAACAAGTTTCTGTTCGGAATTTAAAGCAAACAGAAAATTTTGCCGAACTTTCATTTGTCAATTTTTGCCCTAACGATCGCCAACAAGTGCGAGAAATTCAAAGTATAAAAATAAAAATACTTTCCCCTTTATGACTGTTCGTGACTAATTGAGATTTTTACACCAGCTGGCGTTGGTGCGTGCCCAATGTTTACGCGGTTTATCGCGGTTTTGCGAAATGAATATGTTATACTTGGAAAAAATAAATAAAGAAAACCACACAATATCTGAGACAAAAGATAATATACTGTTAGTGTTAAAAATTCAAGGACATGCAAATATTAATTTTCACTGATTAAATTAAAGTAAGTTGGTTGGCAGATGTTCAAGTCTGTCACGAAAATACCCTAGACAAGATTTCCAAACGGGCACCATGAGCAATGTGAAGGATCTGCTGAAACTAATTTCTTGTCTGAATCGCCAGCCAACACATTGAATTATTCTAGTTTTAGTAATTCAGCGACAGGTATCTATGACCATCCCTTAAATTATGCCATTGCTAAATCCAAAGGATTAAAAATAACCAGTTTAAACATTAATACTATATATAATAGTCTGCTTTAGTTTGTTTGCTTCTTGAGAAGTATACTTTTGATATTCCAGCGATAAATGAACCAAAATAGACAATACTATATCTGATAATGAAATACATATACTAGGATATGATATAATTTGAAATGATCGTAACAGATTTGGCCAATTGGGGTGGTGTTGTTTTATATGTCCGGTCTGTCCGTGATAACATTATAACCATAGCCAATTAACATACCATTCTTGGTAAGGAAGGATTAGCTTACGGTGCATGTAGACCCCAGCAGAAACACGTTTCGTAAAAACGTGTTGCTGAAAACATGAAGCGTGTTTCGTGAAAACATTTTTGAAACACGTTTCGTGAAAACGTGTTTCTTTTTCGTGAAAACGTAGCTCTTTAAGCCGCAAGTAAGTATTCCCCATCTCACATTAATCATCATATATGTTTATTTTAAACCCAATTATGTGAAGGGGAGGGTGCTGCCACTCAATGGGTTAAAGCTCAGCATAAAATTATACACAATTTCATTTTATAAAAATTCCTCATATTTACATATATCTAACGTTTCCTAACTACAAACATCTTCAGAAACTAAATTATTGCACAATTGTTACAGATTATTGCAAGACTTGCAATAGAATAATTCGATGGTCATCGATTGGTTCTCTACTGGAGTTTTAATATGAGATGGCTGCCCACTACCTGGTAAACACAAAAATTTAGTTATTCAATAGTTTATTTTTCTAAAAACTCGTTGCATTCCATGCACACTCTGTATCCTTCTCTGTGATAAGCAGTAAACATTGAAGGAGTATAAAACTGGTTTGCTGTTGGGTGACGAGGAAATTTGAAACAGCTGCCACACCAATTTTTATGACAGCACTCACAACAACCAATACCTCCGGGGCATCCTTCAATATTCTTCACATCACCTTTCGTCAGATACGGCCCCAGACCCCACTTTTTATCCAAATCTCTTCCTTCACAATCTTTATGTTGCCATTTGGGATAATTTTGGCGATTTCTCTCCGACGTGCTCGCATTACCCCGTCCAGGCCCGCCTTCGCCTTGATGCTGAAATTTCTCTAATGCGTCTGAGCATGTAGGATTTTCCTCGGACCCCGCACCAACCCCGTCAGGTAAGCGTGGAGCAATAAGGACAATATGCCCTACGCTAACTCCATTGTCACCTACATAAAAATAACAACTACATGTACACGCACATGTATAATCATCATACGGTCATACTTGAATGTACGATGTACAGTGTGTCCCCCCCCCCCTCTATAGAAATTATCCTATTGTTATAATTTGAATGCCTGAGCACTACTGTATGCTGAACACTTTGGGTTTAATGTGTTGAAATATATACCTACCCTCTGAATTATTTTTTGAGTAATGAACTTTGAATTCGTATTTCCTTGAACGTTTTTCGACAAACTCATTCTTTATATCTGTCAACACATCGCCGCCCAACTGGTTGTTTATATAATTCAACACAACGTCTCCACAATTATGTTTTCTTATATGATCTAACACATCTCTTCCGTACTTTTCCTCTATGTCATTCAACACGTCATTTCCAGCCATTGAAGTAAAGGAGCAATTGAATAACTTTCGCGCATGCTCCATTGCCACTATGATATCCCTGGCGTAGTCGTCATCCGATTTAATTTCCAAACCATGAACGAGAAGGATTTTCGGTAGTCGCAACTTCAACAGTGGTAACAGGCCATAGTTTTCAAAATGTCCGCCGTCACTGACATGTAACATTGCTGGAGGTTCTTTGCCATACGTGATTATATTCAGCATTGAACAAACAAAACGATAAATCGGAACGTGGACATTGCACCATCCGCAAAAACTAAAAAACATATTTTTTTAAAACGAGAGCATTAAGACGAAGCATTTAGAAATAATTTGGTATACGATCATTCGCGACGCCAGGATTTGAGAAGGGCGACTTACTTCTTGCACCGCAAGATCTTCATAAATTACCTTCCAACAGTGTCAAACATTAATTTCAGAATATTTGACAATTTACTTTCATGGGAGACATATAGTCTGTATATAGTATTAGATACGCGACAGCAGTACTGCCTATAATGTCAATTTTCCACCCCACCCAAGCTCCCCCCATGCAACCTTTTGAGTAGAGGTTCAATCTGAGTGGAGGTTCAATCTGAGCTTCTCTTGTGTGTCAGTGCAGTTTTTGAATAGCTGGAGGGCTAGTGTCGTACCTTACTATGTGACTACTCACCCTCCAGCTATTCAAAAACAGCATTGACACTTGAGAGAAGCTCAGATTGAACCTCCACTCGTTGAGTGTGAGTGTGAGTGAGCTTTCAAGATACAGGCGTAAAACTACATTCATCAGGAGTGTCTCTTTTCACCCCCCTTCGCCCCAAAAAGGCAAACGGACAAGCCGAGGGTAATTATATAGTTATTGCTGTACTGACAAATTACTGTAAAAATTGTCAGTATAAACATACTTTTCGAGAGCATTCGGATCAGCAGTTCCTTCTTCTGAAGTGCTTGAAGCCGCTTTTCTCAGTCAATAACAATAACACGAACGCCAGTAGTAAGAAGGCAAAAATTCCTCCCACGATACATGAAGTTATGACCACTGGCAGTGACGAGACTAGGAAAGACGATTTCGTAATTTCCAAAACTCCAAAAACTCCACCAACAGCGATTAGAACTAATATGATGAAATTTACAGCATATAAACAAAACTACAACAAAAACGTAATATAAAATTGATGCCATCAGCAAATATACTTCTCAAATTATTCATACTTAACAAAATAGTGTATAATATGTCATGTCGGTATATTATTTCATATATTTGCATTTTGCGCTTGGAAAATAGATCACATCACGGGTAATTTTCATTGGCATTTTCAAAATCTTACCCAGGGACGCCGGAACGATAAAAAGGCAAAGGGGGGCAGACGTACACCAAAGGGCACCTCTATAGACCAAAAGTTCGAAATTTACCTGAAATTGAATTTTTTTTGGGCGACCTTTCCCCCATCTCCCCCCCCACTCCCGTCGCCAAAAAAATTCGATCAGTGTACCATTTTAGGGGTCAAAAATTTTTTCAGGACATACCAAAATTTTTCGTGACGTAAAAAAATTTTTCCGGACATCGGCAAATTTTACCCATTTATCCAAAATTTTTTTCTAAAATCCAAAAATTTTTAAAAATTTTTGTAAATTAACCTCATTCTTTTCCAAATTCACACTTATTTTTGTAAATTAAATCTGGGCCTATTAATTACCTGAATCTCATGATTTTGCCCGAAAAAGCATCACTGGAAATGTGATTTATCAGGTAGTATTTTACAACTAAAAGGGCACTTCTGCCCCCCTTGCTCCCCCTAGCAAAAGGTAGGAGGGGCAGCTGCCCCTCCTGCCCCTCCAGTTCCGACGTCCCTGATCTTACCGGTCCACAACAATGCTCATTTCTTTCATTGTCCATATCGTACACAATATTTGCAGCCATTTCTATGCCACAAACGGTCAAAATATGTGTTAACTGTCTTTCGCTTTCTTCATTTTTTCCAAGATACGGCGATACAGCCGCGGCAGACATTGCCATAGCTGACGATAGTTTAATATCGCTCGGTTTCAGTTTGTTTCCGAAATCGTGGTCGTCTTCTATCTGAACTGCTGTTGTTGGTTGCTTCACTATCACAGACATACCTGGAGGAATCATTTGTACTATCAGACCCGAGTATACAACATTAAGCACTATATTTAAAACACGAACAGGAATGATTTATCAGATATAAAACACGAAAGCACAGCGCGAGTGTTTTATATCTGATAAAGCACTGTGCTTCTTGTTTCAAATTGTTGACAAGTCTAAAACAAGTTGTTATCATCTTGTAACATGGTTAATGAGGCAAATATAGACTTGCAGCAAGCTGTTTAGTGTTCCAAAGGTCGTAGGTTCGATTCCCACCGTGGCCAGGCATATTTTTCAAGCTTGCCCGATGTGGATGTACACTCAGAATAACATCAAAAGCATCACGTCTGTACGTAATAAGTTGTTAACAAGTTGATGACAACTAGTACTAACCTGCTCGCTGGGCTAATTGACAACAAGCTCGTAGCAACTTGTTGCAAACTGCCTGTATTAGTCTTGTTACAACAACTTGTAGCAAGTCTGTCACTGTCGTCAACCTTATACTTGTGCTCCAGAACAAGCAGTGTTAACACATCTGATATCAGCTTGATAACTAGACTCGGTCCCAGAGGTTACGCCTGGGACCGAGCCTATTTGATAACTGCCTTGTTATAATTTGCGTTTGTTTTCAGGCACTGTTTAAAGACATTAAACTCTATACGAACCTCGAGGGCTCATTGTGAGCAGGCAGTATTTTCGCTCGTATTCCCTGCGCCACCCATTCACCACCGCACTACTTATATACTCTGGTTTTACATCTTTCAAGTCCGCCAACGTCAACGCTCTGCTTCGGTTGCCATTCGTTTGGTTGTGGCCTGGGTCGTCCCGGGGCGGACACGTGCAAGACAGGCAACATCAATCTGGACAATGGCCTCCAGGGAAAATATCGTAGCAATAACAACATTGTTCTTCTTTAACACAGCCACAACAACCCTTGTCGTGTATATAGAAGGCTTTCTGCAGTTTCCATCTGAAGGGAAGGACCAGAAGTTTGGGAGAGCATTACTCATTTTCAACATTGTACCCAGGTTCTTTCCTCTAGGCGAGGGGAGAAAAGATCCTGGTAGACGTTGGTCACGCGATCTGCTAAAATCTAGCAGATTTTTAACTGATTAGCAATCCAAGATGAGGTCAATAAATATTTGATATTTGGTTCAAAAACTCATTAATAATTCATGAACCAATTATCCAATCTTGAGTAAGAAATTAATCACGTGCATACGTCTTTATACCAACTAAAGAACACTTTAACAAAAGACCATTTTTATGCAAACTATATAAAGATTTTTATATAAAGATTTTTATATAAAGATTTTTTTAGAGATTAATCATATATTTGACTTTACAATAAGCTCTCTGCATAACAACACAAATATGCCAAAACAGCAAGCCACCGGATGGCAAGCAGCCTAGATCTTAATTCGGCCTACTATTTCTATGACTATTTCTAATTCAACGCTTTTTCACACGAGAAGACTGGGACTCATTTCTATTTATATATATTTTCAGACAATTGCATCCCTACCAACGAAAGCTTGTTATTTATTGGCTAGTCCACATTGACAAACAGTTCAAGATTGTATGTGAGACAAAGGTGACGGGTCTATCATATATCAAAGCAACGTGCTATGCAGTGAAGCCAAAAACCTTCGTGACCCGTCTGCGGCAATCTTTCAAAACAGATACGCCGAAACTTGACGATTGTTTATTGGTAATATGAGGCATAGCCACCACATATAGCTGGTCAAAAAACACGAACCATCCGCGTTTGTAACAATGTAAATTTCCAGTAACAAAAAGCTGGCAGGCTTGAGCGCGTGTACTTGTCACAGAAAAAATGCTTTATATACAGACGAGCAAATATAACTTGTCGTATGGAAACTTCTCATAGAAATCTTAACCGGTTTGTAGCTGGCTTAAAGGTAAAAATACATACCTTGTGTGGCTGTTCTTAACTTGATAATTTTATAGCAGCTTTGTCGCTAGCATTGATACCTACATTACAGTGTGTTGATAGTGTTTATTCTTAGTATTGAATTTCGCAGAATGAAATATGATACGCAGCACGGGCAACGAAACACACAAAAATTAAAAACGTGAAAGCAAGTCACACAATACTCAATATAGATATATGTGCTATAAACTAAAGTTTTATTGATATAATTAAGTGAAAATTACTCGTTCTTCAATTTTTATGTTGGAAAAGTTGCGAAGCAAATCACACAATACTCAATATAGATATATGTCACGAAATGCTAAAGAGTGCTCGATATCATGCAGGGAGAACAGAAGTAGTCGTTTTACCCCAAACGGTACCCTGGATTTCAGAGCCTTCAGCAAATAATAAAACTGTACTAAAACCACTAA
>CACRXK020004000.1:0-33569 GCA_902702795.2 Paramuricea clavata
CTAAACTGTTCTCTCTAGACTGATCCAGTAAGGATCATCTCTTATTGATCCAGTGTTACTACGGGAAGAAACCTAATTTATTTATACTAGATAGCACACTCAGTTTCAAATTGTCCTCCATAGAGGTCTAATAAGTTCGTATGTCTAGTTTTATTACAGGAGGAAAACCGAAATACCTGAAGAAAATAATTATGTGGTGTTTGGTATAGAGCTACACTGGAAAGACTCACATGTGACTGAAGTGATTATAATCACACAACTGTATATTGCAGAAATTGAACCACGGTTACAGAAGTAAAATGCTGACTTTGAACAAAGCATGTTTTGGTGGTTTAAACAAGCCTTGCATTATATGGTTGTTTTGTTTTAGGTTTATGCTTACAAGGTCTACGATGCCGTATGGACCGTGGCGAAGGCTTTACACAACATGAAAGTCAATAACGAGACACTCGCAGCACCTAATGTAACGTGTATCCAGTGTGATCAAAACAATATAACAAAGTGGTCTGATGGTAGAACTTTATTTGAAAGAATGAAGGCTGTAAGTTGACTTGTCATGTGGCAAATTGATTGATCTCAATGATCTGCTAATCTGATTTGCAAAACGATACATTATAAAGGGTGGGCCATTGCATATCCTGATTTATACACAGAGTTTATATCAGACGAACTATCTTTTCTTTTACGAGCATTGATTCAAGACCACTCAACAGAATAATGTGGTTGTATTTATTTTTTATCCTTTCTCAACAAGGTGTCTTTCGCTGGCGAGCTTCATCCAGTTTCGTTTACGAATGAAGGCAGCCTGCAGTTTCAAGGATATGACCTGGTTAATCTTGGACATCGTGGCTTTGAGAGGGTAAATGATGAATTAAACTAAACTAACATAATTTGTACCTCTCCCTAGAGGTCCAGTAAGGATCATCTCTTATTGATCCAGTGTTACTACAGGAGGAAACCTAAACTAAACTAACTTTATTTATACTGGATACCTCTATCAGTTGTAAACTGTTCTTCCTAGAGGTCCAGTAAGGACCACCATCTCTTATTGATCCAGTGTTACTACAGGAGGAAACTTAGAGTACCGGGAGAGAACTTGCAATGTTTGGAGACAAAGTGAATTTTTAATGATAATTCTTTGCTAATGTATTCTTGAAATTTCAGGTTGGTTATTGGGACAGTTCAACTGGTTTAACGGTGAATGTATCTGATATCAGCTGGCTAGGAGAGGCTGATGCCGCACCAGAAGCTTCAAGACATTCAATGAAAAATAAAACTTTCCAGATAGTTACGATTCAGGTTAATTAATCTTACGTCCAATGGCTCTAAATTGTTCTTCCTAAAGGTCCAGCAAGGGAATCTCTTATAGACAAATTTAGCTAACGTGATTCACAACTTTGGATAATTTGTGTGCACAGTTACTACCATTGTTCCAATTGCTAGCAAAAATGTGAACAAGCGTTAGCTAAATTTGTTTATTGGTCCCGTGTTGACACAGAAGGAAGCGTAGTTTAAACCTAGAGAAACCTTAGTTTTCTTCCTGTGGTAATATCGGGAATATGATCGCTAGAAAGAATAGTTTAAAACTGAGCTATTCAGAAGAAATAAAGTTGAAGTCTAAAATCTTGATACAAGTGTTAAATTTATTTTTATTTTATCACAGGAAGCTCCGTTTTCGATGAAGAAATATGATAACCACACTGGCAACGCGGCGTGGGAAGGGTTTTGTATGGATATGTTGACAGAGCTTGCAGAGAGACTGGAGTTTAACTACGTTCTTCACGGCTCTTTTGATGGAAACTTTGGTGGCAAGTCTGCTGAGACTCAGGAGTGGAATGGCATGGTCAGAGAGATCGTTGATGGGGTTAGTTGACATGAGATTTAGGGTGGAGGAGTTTGCCGGTCTGGAACGGCAGGAAGGAGGGAGAAAGAGGGAAAGGCAGAGAAGAAGAAGGGGAGGCTGGAGAGGGAGGGAGGAATGAAGTAGGAGAGAGGGGGAGGCAGAAGGAGGGAAGGAAGGGGGAGGGAGATTGGAGGGACGGAGGATGGGGAAGGGAAGAGAGGAGAGAGGGAAAAGGAACGAGGAGGGAGGGTGGGGGGAGGGGGGGTAGAAGGGAGAAAGGAAGGAAGGAGGGAGGGAGAGAAGAGAGGAAGTGAGAGAGGGTGATGGGGTGGGAGAAGAGAAGAAAGAAGAAAGGGAGAGAGAGAGGGGGAAATGAATGGAGGCAAGGAGTGAGGAAGAAAGAAACGACTAGAGGGGGAAAGAAGGAAGGAAAGACGACAGCAAGCAGGACGAAATGACGTATTAAATCCTATAAGAAGAACCTAGAAATTATCTATGCAAAAGAGAACTAGATTTCGAATGTGAACAACGTCTTCAAAACCTTGCGGTGAATAAAGATTGTAAATAAATAAATTCAAGAAACAGCATAATCACGCTCATAAGCGACTTTATAAGTATTCCAACAAGATCAACGTTTTTTTCTTAACAGAAAGCTGACATGGCTGTGGCTGCGTTTACAATCAGTTCAATACGACAAGAAGTGATCGACTTCAGCATACCTTACATTGACCTTGGTCTTACAGTCATGATGAAGAAGAAAGAAAGTGAGAAAGGACTTCTGGCCTTTATGGATCCCTTCACAAACGATGTTTGGTTTCTGTTGTTCTGTAGTACCATGTATGTAGGTCTGTTGCTCACACTCTGCAGCAAGTTAAGCCCCTATGGATTCTATGGTCAGGTCGTTCAAGCAAATGAAAACGTGTTAGGTAAGCTTTGCTGTTTATTTGCCACCAAATGCAAGTTGGTTATTGTTCTAAAACTTATTCGGCAAAATATAAAATATGATTTTGGTCTTCGTAATAAAATAAATGAGTTGAGGAAAGCCATATTTAAGTCACCTCATCGCGCTTTCAACATCATCTCAAACGTAATTCAGCTGCAAATTGTTAAATAATTGTCCTTATTCAGGTGAAGATGCAATGGATGATCTTGAAGAAAACCAAGAAAACATGAATCTGGACGAATCTACTTTCTTCTCCATGGGATCTCTTCTCGGCCAGGGCACAGATAACCAACCCAAAGCTATTTCAGGTTAGGGGATTCCAGATTTTCATGTCAACGCTTCATGCTTCCACAACATAAACTTCCGTTTTTTTGCCACAACTCTGGAGCTTTGGTGCCACAGTGGTTGGCGCATGCGCCTTTCATCTCTGTGACTAGGTTTGGTTCCTACAATATTCGCTTACCTGATTATAATTTCACCTCAGTCACGTGTGAGAAAAGTGCTTCAAGATTAATTTTACCAAACACTACAGCTTTTCTCTAGGTACTCTGGTTTCCTCCTGTAGTAACGCAACCATTAAGGCCGCGTTTACACTATGACGCTACAGCAAATTTACCGTGGCGTAGTGATTTGCATTCGGAGTGCCAAAAGTAGTGGTCCGTAGTTAATAAGCTACGGCAAACCACTCCGTTATAGTGTAAACACAATACTAAGAAACGTAGTGAATTTTTAACGAAATTAATTTGTATTCAGAGTGGCAAATGTAGTGGGCCGTAGTTAGTACGTTACGGCAAACCACTCCGTTATAGTGTAAACACAATATAGTCTCAATACTATAGAAACATAATAAATTTGTGAGTGTTAGCCGTAGCGTCATAGTGTAAACGCGGCCTAAGAAGTATGGAGGTAGCCTCCGAGTACATCCAGAAGCAATAGCTCTATCCAGTATAAATAAAGTGAGTTTAGCTTAATTTTCATCACCAACTATCTTTATTTTAGGCAAAGTTATAGCGGCGGTGTGGTGGATGACAGGCACGATATTTGTAGCGACATACACAGCCAACCTCGCGGCATTCTTGACCATCAGTAAATCTGGAATCAATATCCGCTCTCTGGAGGACTTGGTGAACCAAAATGAGATCAAGTATGGGACAGTCCAGTCATCTCAACCAAGTCAGTTTTTTGAACAATCTAACATACCGCTGTACCAGAAAATGTGGTCGCATATGCAATCGGCTGATACTCTGGTGGTAGGTTGCTTGCAATGTACTGGGGCCAGTTGTTCAAAGCTGGGTTAGCGCTAACCCTGGGTTAAAAGTTAACCTGCTGTTTTAGTTTGTGTATTTCTACACGTCTGTTTATTTCAAAACTTCAGAGAAGAAAACTCCTATCGATCCAGACAAGATCTCTGAAGAAATATTTCCAAATTTATAGACAAGCTGTGAGGAAGTTTGCTTGGAATTTTAGGTTAACCTGAACAACCGGCCCAGTTGTCTGATTATAATTAATTTGAAATCAGTCCCATGTTGGTAGGATACTTTCACAGATATTTTCTTTGTATTCCAGTTGGCTCCTTTAATAACACTGGACCAGTAAGGAATGTGCCTTACTACAAGTCTAGAGCAGATTAGGACTGATAAAACTATGTATGGTATTAAATAAAGTTGGTTTATTTTAAGTTTACTCCTATGGTAACAGTGGATCAATAAGAGATGATCCTTACTTGATCTTTGGGAAAAACAGTTTAGAACTGATAGCGCTATCCAGTAGAAATAAAGTTAGTTTAGTTTAGGTTTCCTCCTGTAGTAACACTGGATCAATAAGACATGATCCTTGCTGGATCTCTGCGAAAAACAGTTTAAAATTTATAGCGCTAACTAGTATAAATAAAATTAATTTAGGTTTCTTCCTGTAGTAACACAGGACCTTTGCTCTTTTTCAGGAATCATCATCTGTCGCATTTGAAAAAGTTCAAAAAGGTGACTACGCTTTCGTCTGGGATTCGGCAATTCTTGACTATGCGATAAACCAGAAACCTTGCAATACATTTATTCTGAACGATCTGTTCTCTCCTCTTGGCTACGGCATCGGCTTGCCTTTGAACTCGCCTTACAAGGATGTTATCTCTGAGGAGATATTGAAACTACGCGAGAGTGGATTCTTGGATAAATTGAAGAATGAATGGTTTGTACATAAAGGTAAATACGATACATTTGTTACGCATGAACAGGCATTCACGAACCCACCAATTAAACTCTATGATCTGAAAAACATATCTCAAACGTGGTGGTTCAGTGTAGGTAGTATTCTACAATAAGTTTCTGTGGTTTGTGTCTGAACTGCCTGAAAAAGATATCTCAAACGTGGTGGTCCAGTGTAGGTAGTATTCTACAATAAGCTGTCGTGGTTTGTGTCTGAATTACATGAAAAAGATATCTCAAACGTGGTGGTTCAGTGTAGGTAGTATTCTACAATAAGTTGCTGTGGTTTGTGTCTGAACTACCTGAAAAAGATATCTCAAACGTGGTGGTCCAGTGTAGGTAGTATTCTGCAATAAGTTGCTGTGGTTTGTGTCTGAACTACCTGAAAAAGATATCTCAAACGTGGTGGTCCAGTATAGGTAGTATTCTACAATAAGCTGCCGTGGTTTGTGTCTGAACTACTTCGAAAAAATTGAAAACATCTCAACAACTGGGGCAAAATCTTCCTTCAGGAAGTCACCATCCACCGAGAAACGTCTAACGCCTGTATTCTAAAAGCTCACTCACACTCAATGAGTGGAGGTTCAATCTGAGCTTCCCTTGAGTGTCAATGCTGTTTTTGAATAGCTGGAGGGTGAGTAGTCGCATAGTAAGGTACGACACTAACCCTCCAGCTATTCAAAAACAGCATTGACACTCAAGGGAAGCTTAGATTGAACCTCCACTCTTTGAGTGTGAGTGAGCTTTTAGAATACAGGCGTAAGTGTTTTTAATCTTTTCAGGTAGTTCAAGCACAAACCACGACAACGGACAATACTGACAATGTGTGTGGTAGTTGATGGAATTGTTAATTCTCTACACATTTTCTTCTTAAATTAGGTGTATGTGGACAGAGCAAAGTGAAGACACCATCAACAATGGTGACGGTGGAAATTAAAGATGTTCTTGGCGTGTACATGTTGGTTGGTGGAGGGGTTGTTCTCGGGTTTATCTTTCTCTTGATTGAGTGTCTTTACTTTACTAGAAGATTGGTCAAACATCCTAATACGGTAAGCTGTAGTACCGCTCAGAGACGGCCTAGGAATATCGCAGTTAGTATGTGCCTCGTAGCCTTGGATCAATTGCGGTCGACACCGCAACGAAACCGCAGCATAGCCACAACTAAACCGTGACCGAAACGCGACAAGACTAAATTACAGCGTAATTAAGAACTTGACTGCATCCGAGCCACAGAATAGAGACAAACAAAAGCCCGACTTCTTGGTTTTTTCCTTTCATTTTGGCGTAACCGCCCATGGTCCTAGCCAATGCTCTTATGTTCAAAGATGCTGTACAGTCCGATCTGCGCATGTGCAAGAAGGAGCCCTCGTTTTATTATACAAACAGTCTATTTAGGTTTTTATTTCATTTTATGTTCTTGCAAAGCTTGATTGTTGTGTCTTGATAATTTATCATACTCTAGAATCATGAAAATATAAATGGCTGTCGAATAGAATTCAATATTTTGGATACTGAAATGTAAACAATGCCTTTGTTTACATACGGACTGTACCGCATCTTTAAAGAGAGGTTCAACGTCGAATTTTGATTATGGTATCCAGTATCTGATTTCCTTTCCATTCCACTGTTGTGCAAAATTTTACTTTTATTATAGGAATATCCGACATACAAGCAAGCGTTTAAAGCAAGATTGAAGTTAATCTGGGCTGATATGAAGCTACGTTGGATCTCCACAAGAACCAAGGCAAATAAATGTTAGATTTCAACGACTTTTGTGCATTTCATTTATAGCCACTTGCACTGCCATACTGCAATACTGTTGCTTGTAACTGTTTATAAACTGGACCAACTTTGTAAAAATATAAAATAAACTTATAAATTCCTTGTAATTTTGCATGCTGGTAAATATGTAATTGTTTTTGTGGAAATAAATGTGAAAGTAAACCAATAAACGTGCTGTTTGTGCAGAAACGGGTGAATCAAGTTAAGTTGAAATAAAATAAACTTGCAACCACATCTAGCTATAATTCTCATAGTTCGTCCTAATCTTCTTGTAAACTTTCTCAGTTTATTTGTTGCTACACTTAATTAAACGATAAATTTTAAACTTCGTCATAATCATCATGCTAATGTTAATCCTCATAATTCTAACTCTAATCTAACTCTAAAAGTAAACTAAATCAACTGAAATCGACGGCGTGCGATATTTTGCAATGAGCTGATTCTGATTTAATACCGTCCTTTCCGTTTTTCTCAAGGACAAACAATCGCAGATGAAAGCGCTGTTTAGGCTCAAGCTAAACTTAAAACTCAGCATCATTTCACTGTTTTGTTGAACTAATTGCTAAATTGCACCTGTCGAATTCTCGTAAAAACATGAGAAGTGTTTCGTGCAACGTTTTTGTCTGCGTCTGTTCATTATTAGATTCAAACGACGGCAGAGTAACTACGCAGCAAACCACGTGAGGAAACTAACCAATGAGATACGAGCATCATGCTGGAGGGAATTTCAAAATGGCGTCCTGTCAAAGAGCGAAAAAATCTTTAAACTTTTCATTTTATTCAATTCTTTTATAGTTGGTCGACTTGACGACTTTCTTATGAAATTGGATATATTCTCTGAAATTCAACGAAACGAAGTAAAATTTAAAGGTTAGTAGATGAATTTGTACACCACAATGCAGTGTGAATAATATATTTAGTTTCCAAAGTTGAATTTAATATAACGCGTTCATTATTTACAAATACAATACGTTTATAAACAATTTATAAAAAAAAACAAAGTTTGTACTTTCACAATATTGACAAATTGTATCTGAACTACACCTGCAGACGATGGTTCGACTTGAAAAGGTTAAATTGTTATTAATCTTTTTCAAAGAGTTCGGACACTAGGGTCATTCCATTTAATATCCACACACCCCTATGGGTGAGGTCAGTAAATTTTAACCCCTGAGGAAAAAATATCAAAGTGCCGACACAAAAACCCCCTCAGAAATTTGTAAATTTTCCCCTTACCCCTCAGAAAAATCGCAGAGATCAAAGGATGCCGACAGGCTTAAAATCTCCCTTTCAATTCAGAAATATTCGTCCATAGGGGGGGAGGGGGGGGGGATGGACATTAAATGGAATGGCCCCTAGTCCCGCCAACTTTATATTGTGGAATACTGCCTACATTGAACCCTTATCTTTGAGTTAATAATGCTGAGCTTACAATATGCAATAATTTCATTATATTTACATTTGAAATGAGATAACAATACATTTTCCTTGATCATGTAGCAGCCTGTGTGACAGACTTTACTTATTTATTAAGGTCTGTGACACACGCAGATTTGGTAGTTATCAGCGTGAGGAAATAATATGAACGTCAAGTTCACTGAAATACCCCAATACAAAAAGGAGTCAAGCTATGCTTAAAATCCCAGATTTATATTTAATCTGTGCTTAAAATATATCCCCTTGTTTCCAGAGATGTGTCTATTTTTACCGATATGACGAATATAGTTCAAATGACGTCATTGTAGGAGGCGATCGTGTATTTCCTCGTAGGTAGAGAGTGTCCATTCCCCGGGGTTCATTCTCCATTGTTGAACAATGTCCCTGGTAGGGCCAGAGTGAAGCGCCATGTACTGTGGGTGTCATATACGCTGTGGGGGTTAGTATTGCCGGGGGTCCACTGCCCGGGACGCTGAGGAAATACCCGGGGTTTGGGTACGAGAGACTGGGTCGCGGTGCGATCGGAAGTTGCAGAGTCTTGTCGGAATCCAGTCGGATCTTCTTCGTATGTAGTCGTGCTGGGTTCTGAATTTTGCGCCACTTCGCTCTGCGGTTCTGAAACCAGACCTATAGTTTTAAAGAGAATGTTTTTTTTAAAGAGGATGAAGTTGTCTGTTTGGTTCTGCTGGTGTGATATTAGGTTACCATTGATTACTTTGTATAATGTCGTTTGGCGAAATGATGAGTGCGTCAAAGGCGATGCTTCATAATTTCAGTGTTGTATAAATGAGTTGAAAGAAGAAGGGCAAAGGAGTACCTTCCTTCTGAGTCTCTGGCGTTGATCAGGCGTCTCTGCGCAAGAATGGGTGAAATTGTTTCTGTATCGGGCGAAAAATCCATTGTAAAATGATGCTTGTGATGTTACTCTGAGTGTATATTGGCAGAGCATTGAGGCTAGTATTCCAAAGATCGTAGGTTCGATTCCCACCGTGGTCAGGCATAATTTTCAAGCTTGCCCGGTGTGGATATACACTCAGAGTAACATCACAAGCATCATATTCACCTGAGTACATTACAGCAACACAGAAAAAAATTCACAATTGTAAAATGTTTTATTTTGAACAAGATAGGTTTGACTTTGCGTCACGTAAGAATCACTGCATAAAATTCAGATTGCAAATTACTTCAAGATAGCGGACGACAGACTTGAAAACACAAACTTAATTTTCACGTCAAATGACTAATGTCGCGTTTAGACCACGCGCTTATCAGTTTTTGTTGGAATATGGATTTTGTTCACCAGGGCAAAAATTTTTAAAAAATGTCAAAATATGTAATATCACAAGCACAGTAACACGTGGCGTGACTTTATCATCTCCCACATTTTCTATTTTTGGGTCACGGAAAATAAACACTAATACTTTCTAAAATATGGTCGGAAAAACACATGAAACTGTATTTTTCTGGTTTTTAAAAATACAAGGTCGGAAACTCCGTAATCCAATAAAAAAGCGTGGCCTTGAATCGTATAAGGAAGCCTTATTTCTTTAAATCTTTTAGTTTAAATGTTTAATTGAGAAATGGCATAAAGCAATTTTTGATTCGTGAGAGTCACGACCTAGATCAGTGCCCACGACTGGGTTCGAATATTTTGCTTTGTTTGTTCAGTATCCGGATTTTCAATCTAACATGGCCTTCTTGTTTCCTGTGTATCAGTGTGTGAAACCACAAGAAACCACAGCCAGAAATTTCAGCGCATTAAAATTCAACGTTTGACGTAAATGGCTTAGTATCTGGATATTAATAGCGCTGTTATAGTAGCTAGCTACCTTCCTTGGCAAATATACTACCTACACTGAGACGTTTGAGATATCAGAGAGAAGGGAGTAAATATAGACATTACAAACACAAACTGCATCCAAGCAATCAAAGAACATAAACACGTAGGTTTGTTACGAGTTGATAATTATGGAACTCATCGCAGAGATAACAATTTTACCAGCTGCCATTCAAAGCCTCATTGTCCAAACCCAGCGAGAAGCATCTTACTTTTTAATCTTTCTATTAAAATCAATTTTAAAGTTGTTTTTGATTTTTCATTTATAATACGCCGAGCAATAATCGCTTCCTCAAACAAAATAATGTTAAAATATAATTAGCGTGTTCGTTGTTCTGAACTCTAGCTCTAAAATGGGATAAAGAATTAATTGATGGGGGGAATATTTTGATGAGGATCTTAAATCGAATTTTCGATCGAGGATTGCAATGCACGCCCACCAACTGCGAAAAACAACGCTACATTAAATTGTTCTTTCATTTGATATCCAAAATAAAAATTACTATGCTAAATATATTAATTTCAGCTCGCAGTATAGATAAATATTTTTATTATATTCCATATTTGAGGTATAATTATACTAGATTTGTGTAGTTCTGTTTCCTTGTTTGATATGAAAATTTTTACCAAATTGTTATTGTAACCAAAAATCGATAATATATTAAATCTTAAGTGCACTTTCATGTTATTTTTGCTTTGTTTTAATAAATATATTTTAATTTTTAAATTGTCATGGTCTTTGCTTAAGATAAACAATAAATACTATTCAACATGATTATGAAAACGTTTTAAAATGATTATTTCATTTTTCGACCTTTATCTTCAGTGGGAGAGTGCTTTCAGATTTGCAGACATTTGCGTTTGTATAAAGAGAAAACGTATATACTTCAAAACATAGAACAAGGTTGCTCTCTATTAAATCATTTCTTATATATAAGATAGTGTGGATCTTAAAAACTATTTCGTTCCAGAATAGAGTGCTTGGTTTTGACATTCCAAATTGGATTCAAAAATAGCAGGTCGTTTTAGAAGACTATTGTCGCACTAAACAAAATAATAGAAATTTGAACTTTCATGAGCAAGATCCTTGGACACCTAACACCAGGCCAAGGTCAGACCCTAACACCAGGCCAAGCTTCGACGGCCGTCAGAACCTTTCACCCTGAGATTCTCGTCCCGGACGTAAATTCCTGAAAGAAGAATGAACGAACGCTCTCCCGAAAGTCCTGAACTTTCTCCGGGAACTCCTCCGGTTTCCTTCTAATGCAGGGAGTGTAGTCAGGATGACGATACATATATAGCGTATACACATCTTTTACAAGAAGAACATAAACAAACACAAAAAATCCCGGAGTATTTTGACTCGAAAATGTGAGTGAAGCAATGCACGGCGAGTCAAAATTTGAGTAAAAAATTTCATTTCAGTACAAATTCACAAAATTTCATTTCAGTAAAATTGCACAAAATTTTGTTTTAAATTTACTCGCTTTACTAAAAAAATGAGTAAATCCGCTCATATGAAATCTGAGTAATTCTACATATGGGTGAATTATTTCACTGGCGTTTTTCTTAATTAACTTTTTTCCATGTATAGCTCACCTGGATCCTTGCTTCACTGATATTGATTTTCGCTGCCAATTCTTCCCGCAGTGCGATGTCAGGATAATGTTTCTTTTCAAACACCTTCTCAAGTTCTTCCAGTTGGCTCTTAGTAAAGGTTGTTCTGTTTCTTCTTTGTTTTCTACGAATGGCAGGATTGTCGTCGGACAAACATGGCGAGGTCTGGTAGGGGCGGTAGAGAACGCGTGTTAGGTGCTCTAGAATATAAGAATAAGTCTTGTTAAAGAAATGAAATAGTCTAACTCTGTTTTTACTGCATAGTTCTATCAATTCTACAAGCTATCCTTTCTGTAAAGAGATCCGGTAAGAGAGTGTGTACAGTAATCGACCGAACACTGCAGGTTGTTCTCTATAGATACTGAGATTTCCCCCTAGCTGTAGTAACACTGGATCAATAAGAGATGATCCTTACTGGACCTCTAGGAAGAACAGTTTAGAACTGGTAGAGCTATCCAGTATAAATAAAGTTAGTTTAGTTTAGGTTTCCTCCTGCAGTAACACTGGATCAATAAGAGATGATCCTTACTGGACCTCTAGGGAGAACAGTTTAGAACTGATAGAGCTATCCAGTATAAATAAAGTTAATTTAGTTTAGGTTTCCTCCTGTAGTATAACACTGGATCAATAAGAGATGACTCTTACTGGACCTCTAGGCAGAACAGTTTAGAACTGATAGAGCTATCCAGTATAAATAAAGTTAGTTTAGTTTAGATTTCCTCCTGTAGTAACACTGGATCAATAGGAGATGATCCTCACTGGACCTCTAGGAAGAACAGTTTAGAACTGATAAAGTAATTCAGATAAAAAAGTTAGTTTAGTTTAGGTTTCCTCCTGTAGTAACACTGGATCAATAGAGATGGTCCTTACTGGACCTCTAGGAAGAACAGTTTAGAACTGATAGAGCTATCCAGTATAAATAAAGTTAGTTTAGTTTGGGTTTCCTCCTGTAGTAACACTGGATCAATAAGAGATGATCCTTTACTGTACCTCTAGTAAGAACAGTTTAGAACTGTTAGAACTATCATGCAATATAAATAAAGTTAGTTTAGTTTAGGTTTCCTCCTGAAGTAACACTGGATCAATAAGAGATGACATCCCTTACTGTACCTCCAGAAAGAACAGTTTAGAACTGATAGAGCTATGCAGTGTAAATAAAGTTAGTTTAGTTTAGGTTTCCTCCTGTAGTAACACTGGATCAAAGAGATGTCATTTACTGGATTTTTAGGAAGAACAGTTTATAGAACTGATAAAGCTATGCTGAATTAGTTCTAAAAGAGCTAGAGGAGTAGAGGTTAGATTTCCTCTTTACTGGATCTCTAGGAAGAATTAATATAGTCTAACTTATCCAGATTAAATAAAGTTGAGAGATGATGCTCTTTCCTATTAATCTTCGTATCTTCACTAACGTTTGGAGACATTATCGTGCAGAACCGACCGGATGTTATTTTTTCTTAACTATGAAGATCTAAAACCAAAATTTTGGATCTATCCGTGACGATGCATTTTGGCTTTTCATGTATAGTCTGAGTGTTGTCATGGCTTTTGGTATAGTAACTATGCGAAAGAAATGTAGAGAAAACGTCCACACATTTCGAGCGCGGGCTCCGCTTTGTCTGCAGCTTAGTTGACAAACTAATTTCCATTCAAAAGCTCTTGCTCCAAACATCAAAGTTTTCCTTATCTCCCTCAGTTGGTTACAACGAAACCAACGACAGTTTATTTCGTTTTCCGTATTCAGTAGCTTATACAATCTACATTTTCTCTTCAGTCTAGACGATTCTATAAGATTCCAAGCTATAATGGGTTTGTTGAATCTTCATGGACTCACATTTTGGAATCGCCTCCTTGCAGTCAACGTACTTTGTAAGTACACAATTTGGCTTTAATCTTTGTACATTTTTGCCGTGGTTTATGTCTGAACTATCTGAAAATGATTTAAACCAATCTTCGCTCAAAGCTCTGGTATATACACACACAAACCACTAACATTGCAGAATACTCCCACTGATGACACTGGGCTTCAGTTGAGCGAAATATTGCATATAGCGGCCTTGCATATATAGTTTTATATGCTTTAATTTACTCTTTCAAAATAATAGAAGTTTATTTTGACTCAAGCATGTTAACAAAACGGTTGTAATTCAATATACTTCTCCAGTGTTTTGTGGGCAGTTACAAACTTTCATAAAAAGATGTGCAGTTGAAACCGTCACTTCTAACCCCTTGTGCATAGTTTAAGCTATAAGGTATTAGTTGATTTAAAAAAGGCTTATTTCGACTTTGTTTAGTATAAACGTATGACTCACGAACTCGCCCTGTATATAGGCTGTTATACACAAAAAGACGCACGGTCTAAAACCCGTTATCTTTATATATTACTATAGTTTGGCCTGTAAATTTACTTCATCTATATCGAACTTGTTAACAAAACAGTAAACTCTTAGAACTTACGAGTTGACGGCCCAGGCTCAAGGCTTAAAACATCTCCGATATAATGTGACTGAGGTTTCGACATCGTTAGCGGACTCAGGCTCGACGGTAACATAACTGAAATGTCTGTATATATAAACACACTTTATCACTGTTGCTGTGAAAAACTTCACAAATGATTTTCTAGTATACGCTTTGGTCTTGAGCGGTGGTTTGTCGCGTTTTAGTCGCCAGTCTTGAACAGATCACTTGCATGCGCTCGTAACGTATAGCTTTACTAAATGCAAAAATAGGCGTACCCCGATTTATATAACGCGGCCCGCGCAACCGCAGGTGTACGAGATCACGGCGCGATGTTCTTACTGGCCTTCGCACATACTGTTTCCTACTGTAGTAATCCCGCGTAAATATGAACAATGACATTTTGATTAGAAAGTCAAACGTCTATGTAGTATGCTATGTAATGATCACTTCATGCACCTGCACGTTCATAGAGTTATATGTTTTTGTATTGTGTGAGGGCAATGGTTTATATTAAAGAATGGGCATCGAACAAATATAATATACAGAGATAAGTAACAGGCGCTCTTTAATTGATATTTTATGTGCGCGTTTAGCTGATTGAGACATTTTATATGAAATTGAAATTTGTATGTTGAATATATAGACATTGAAAAAAGATTATATATCAACGCTTAAATATATAACAGAAGTAAATGGCGCTTTTTAGTTTTTTTGTGCGCGTTTATATTTTATAATACTTAGACTTATTCTAAAACTTTCCCTTATTTTGAAAACACTTTAGTTTATATAAAATGAGCTTATTTAATATTATAGAAAGATTATAGTAACTCATGGATGCGTGCTTTAGTACATGAGATTTTATATGATATGCGCCTTCATGTTTGAGCTAGCCGTACATATATTTTACTTGAAATTAGAATTTTTCAAAAACTTAGGTAAAGAATGAACATGAGCAATATCCATAACGCGTTTAATATGTGCGCGCATTTAGACTTGATACAGAATTACAATTTTTCCAAAATTCACCTGAAAATATATTATATAAGTTAGTATAGCCCATTACGGCCATTAGTTTACATATAAAAGGATGATCGTCAAACAAGTAGAATTAATAGGAAAGACTGTTTAATTAAAATTTTATATGCGCGCGGCTAGTTTAAAGATATTTTACATGAAATTAGTATATTTCTAAGCTTCATAGAATGGCATATTGCTCAAATGTATAGATAGACACGTCAAATGTAAACTATGATAACGAACGCGTAACTGATTTTTTCATGCGCACTTTATTGCCATACATATCATAGTTTATATGAAATTTGAGTATTTTGTTATAACTTACGTACAATATATGAAGTATATTATAGTCTAAAGATTGTATAAAAGTGTCCGATTTCAATTTATTGATTTGAATGCGGATTATTTGAATCAAGACGCGTTTTACAGTATATGTTCTAAGATGTGAAATATGAAAAGTTAGAGCAGTACGAGGCACTTTTAATTATGTGCGCTTTCTTTCTATAGTTTCTAATTTATGGAAGTTAATGTCTAATTTTATTTTCCAATGATAATGTAAAACATTTTGAGTTTGAAAGAATGAAAAAGTATTATAAAAATTTCATCTCGAATTGCATGTAATAGTTATTACCCATTCGGATTAAACTTTTCAGTATATGGCACATGGTAATATTTTAACATATTGCACTCATGTCTGTGGGTATTAAATATCTATATTTGTAAACTTTTCATGTAAAAAAATGAGGTCAGCCGGTGTATTAAGATTAAGACAGCTCAAGTAATAATCAATCGTTCATTACGGTGAAATGACAGTTTAATGGCAGTCTGTAGTTTTGTTAACACATATACATTCGGCCTTTTTAATCTACAAAGTTTAACATGTATATTAAAAACTAAGTTCAACATGGCAATTTATCTCGCATAAAAAATCTAATGAAATCGCATATATTGCGCTGAATATCCCGACTAACTTTATTTATACTGGACAGCTCTATCAGTTCTAAACTGTTCTCAGTCCTAGAAGTCCAGTAATGGCTGAAGCCGTAAGGGCCGTCCTCTATCGATCCAGTGTTACTAGGAGTGGCGTGAGAAACCCCCATGGAGTTTGAGTGAAATAAAACTGGACTCTTCTCCCTTATGAATTGTAATTAGAAAACTGCATATCGAAGCTCGCGCATGCATAAAGATGCACGTCGGTACACAAACCAAGCCGTTTATTAGAAATTTTGTTGTAATCAAAAAGCAAACTTTATATTACACTTGAAGCAATAAGCCACGAAAACAAACAATCAATATCGCGCGGAGTGTGAACGTATTCAAATGTCAGCCATTGTTTGCTTCGATGTCTCAATATCTCTTGCGAATTAAGGCTGCGCGCATTTACGCGCCGACACGTTAATTCCGCATTATGTCGTTGTTAACACTTAACTTGAATACCTTGGAGCGATTGGAAATAATTACTATGACATTATTGATAATCTAGTGTAAAACAAATAAAATACACCCTTGGTTAACTGCAGCTGTCGTGGGTTGATATATATATATATATATATATATATATATATATATATATTCTATATATATATATATTCTATATATATATGTTGTGTTATTTCACTATGATAAGGAGAAAATATCATAATTTCCAGACAGCGCGCAAGCAGAAAGATATTGCCCGCCGCGACTGGGTTACGAACCCACGACCTTCGAATTCCTAGATCGATGCTCTACCAACCGGATCTATACGTTCAGACGGATTAAAGATTAGAAATCCGATCTGTCCTGACCGTGAATTCGAGCCGTCCTGACCGTGTAGCTCAGTTGGTAAGCATCGATCTGGTATGGTTCGAAGCCCAGCCGCGGCAGGCAAAGTTTTCTGCTTGCGCGCTGTCTGGAAATTATGATAAATCTCACTAGCTGGAGAACATTTTCTACTTATCATATTACCGGGTAACAATAACACGACATTATATAACACTTGCAGAACTAATATTGTTCGATGCTGAAGTTGCGTAAAATTGAATTCACTGCCTGAAAACGCGTTTCGGTTCATTAATTTTTGCTTCACACCAAATAGATTTACTAAATAAAAAATATAAATTGCTCCTTTTCGGCCAGTATGCCGACAACATCTGAACATTTTGAAAAAAATTTGTTTGGTTAAAAATTTAATGAATTTTGACACTAAAAAGTGAACAACGCCTAGCTCGGGGGCTACAGCATTCGTGCAGAATTTACATATTCGAAATTTTATCAGATCCTTAAAATTTGTTTCATTCAGAATTCTGGAAAACAAATTCATAAAGAACTGTTATATTTTACAAAATGCAAACTCTATATCCTATTACTGGATTTTTCATTAATGTTTCAAAAGCATTATACAGAAACATAAAAGTAAATATCTCAAATAATCATGCATTTTTACTCTGTCCTGCGCATATAGAAGAAAAGTGATTATTTGCGCAAGCTATTTTCTATATACGTGTTATACTGTGTATATGAAATTTGGATCGGTTATAATTTAGCGAGCTCTCTACATCATTATAAATATATAAATATATGTCTTTTAACATAAATAGAGTTGTTAGCTAAAGCCATGAAAACATCTGCCATAGAGTACAATGAATAAAACGGGCAGCTAATTGTCATAGATGATTTTATAATCAGCAATCAAGTCTAGATTTCAAAACATTCGTTCAGTCTAACAACAAAACCCACGAAGAATACTAACAGTTTAGACAAGAAAATGTCAGCAATTTAGTTTGAAAAATGTGAAAAACGCTCGTCTCCTAAGGAATGGCTGCCTATTTCCGCATATGTATAATTAATGCTGTTTAACCTTTTGAATTTTGTGTATATTTTGTGTATATATTAATCCTCTCGCTATTAATTTTGCTCAAGTCGTTAATGATACCTAAATCCCTCTTTAACACTCTCGATTTCTGCAACGACCTTGAGCTGGGCTTCCCTTGAATTATTGAATTGAATTTTTCTTATTAAATATTGCTCAAAAACAGTTTAGCGATCATAACAAAATTTATCGTATATTAGGGACCCACCGCAGTTTTATAAATGAGTTTTAAAACTGCCCAAAATCAATTTCAACTATTTTTTATATTAGATGAAAATTCCTTGCGGGAAGGCGCTTTCGTATACAGTCGTCAAAATTAAATTTTACAGCTTGTTTTTTAAATTGAGAAAGAACCGTTTCAAGGAAAATCAATTTGAAAGGAGATGTCTTTCAATACCACTACACTATACTAGGAAGTTTACGCTTTTGAGAATCTACCACAAAGGATCGTGCGCTTAATATATGCCGCTTATATAATATTTAGCAGAAACAGTCCGATCATGAACCGTCAATTATAGCAATTTTCCCCAAAGGTAAAAAACTTCTATCCACGATACATGTGAATAAAAAAAACAAAATAAAAATGCCTAGTTAAATTGTGCCACTATATATGTTAGAAGACCCCAAAGACCGATTTGCACCACACAACTTTTGCCTAAAACTGTCGCTGATGCAACCTGCTTACAACTTGAGTTGTACTGTGTAAATCAAGCACACAACTCACCTGCATTGTCGTAGGCGAGTTGTAGACTTGATTTACACAGTACAACTCAAGTTGTAAGCAGGTTGCATGCGACAGTTTTAGGCAAAAGTTGTGTAGTCTCAGAATCGGCCTCAGTTAACTATAAAGACGCGCAAACATTTCCGGCTATTTTTTGCGCATGCTGCTGAGACGCGGTGTCATTAACGCGACAGGCTGCGTGAAACAGCTAAATTTAATGATTTGTTTTACCTAACACTATGCGATCGAGCTCACAGTTAAAACACCGGTCACGCAGTTATTTTATCCTCATTGAAATACACGATGTTAGCAAGGCAAACTAATCTGTGAGACTCATCTCAAATTTTAACGTGTCAAATCGAATTAGCGCATTCACCAATGAGAATGAGCGCGAGTGCGTCTGTGCGGGCGGCTGTTTTTGCGCGTATACCACTAAATTGAGCGCAGATGAAGTTTTAAATGCTGTTTTTTATAAGATGAATATACTCCATCTTGGGGGCACTAATAATTACAATTTTATTTGCGTTCGTCAGAAATTTTTTAATCGAAATATATAAACCTTAATTATAGAATGTTAACAAACGACTTTTAATCCGCGTTTTGAATATCGTAATTTTCGTGATGCGTTTGGGAAACTGCCTTTCGCTTTTAGTGCAGTTGTGTATTTTAAATGTTAGAATTCAGTGTTCAATAAATACAATACGTTTGTGTGGAACTACCTGAAAAAGATATCTCAAACGTGGTGGTCCAGTGTAGGTAGTATTCTACAATAAGCTGCCGTGGTTTGTGTATGAACTACCTGAAAAATATATTTCAAACGTGGTGGTCCATTGTAGGTAGTATTCTACCATAAGCTGTCATGGTTTGTGTATGAACTACCTGAAAAAGATATTTCAAACGTAGTGGTCCATTGTAGGTAGTATTCTACAATAAGCTTCAGTGGTTTGTGTCTGAATTACCTGAAAAAGATATCTCAAACGTGGTGGTCCAGTGTAGGTAGTATTCTGCAATAATCTGCCGTGGTTTGTGTCTGAACTACCTGAAAAAGATATCTCAAACGTGGTGGTCCAATGTAGGTAGCATTCTACAATAAACTGCCGTGGTTTGTGTCTGAACTACCTGAAAAAGATATCTCAAACGTAGTGGTCCAGTGTAGGTAGTATTCTACAATAAGCTGCCGTGGTTTGTGTCTGAACTACCTGAAAAAGGTATCTCAAACGTGGTGGTCCAGTGTAGGCAGTATTCTACAATAAGCTGCCGTGGTTTGTGTCTGAACTACCTGAAAAAGGGGAATATTAATTTGCATTCAGAGAAAAACCAAACTGGCCCCAAAAATTTCACCAGTTTTGCATGAACACGCACTTATAAGAATTTGAAGGACTGAAAAATTCATTAGTCATGTTTATTATTTCACAAATCCCCCTATTAAAATTCTTGCGAGCAGGGTTCGTTGTTTTGATTGCATTTCACACCCCATGTTTTATATTGCATTTGAAACAATGCATGATATTGATAGCGCACTAAGTGTATTTTCATTCAGTTAAGAAACGTAAATGCGCGTTTCTAATCATATTCAAAAACTGATTATGGCACGAGCATAACAAATTTAATAAGATGACGGTCTTCCATTTGCGCGAGATTGTGAAAATCATAACAAATGCTGATTTTGGAGGGAGATAACATAATATTCCCGAAGGCATTTTAATTTTTAGAATCTAAGATTGCGAAATAAGGTACTGTTATTCATATGCGATAGAAAGTGCTCTATTTGTGCGCAAAACTCGAGAGATCTCATGCGTTCTGTCATAGGATACACCGCGAAGTCGAAAGCGTTGAGCTTCGAGGTGATTAATCAAGAAAAGTTTTCAATTTTTTATTTCAAATTAAAAATTAATTGAAACATCATAACGGCATATTAAATAATAGTTTTATAAGTCACCCGGAGGGATTGTCCAATCATATATTGGGGAGCTTGGAAAACGAGTTAGAATATTAATACAAGGGGTTTTTGCCACGGTGGTGCATGGCTACTATGTCATGGCTTCATGTCATTTCGTCACTCAGTGTCAATCTGCCTCTAGCAAACACCACAGTCTTTCAGATCCGGGTACTCTAATAGTCCCTCCTGTCAATAGCAAGGACTCGACGAATGGTTCTTGCTTGACGTCTAGGAATAACAATTTAGAGCTGAACATTTTCATCTTGCAGAAACACTGGGGTCATATGAATTGAAATGGGCCTTATTGAACCTCCATGAGAACAATTTAGAACTATAATTGTTTCCTTTTGTTGAAACACCACGTTATTTCCACGAAACAGTAGAATTATAGTGATTTTGCAATGAAAACATGCAAGGAGTTTAGAGCTATGTATAATATCACTGCAGTTCATAATCGTTGAAACCTTAACTATTTGTCCTAAAAATGTGTTGTGCTCTAACGCAGGATAAAGCCTCGCCCCAATGCCCTATAGTGTCATCGTATGCTCTAGTCGGCATTATTGAGGATAATGTAATATCAGTGCCGATGGCGTGGCGGCAAAACTTCTCAATTATTTATCTCTAAGTAATAGCAATGGTACAGAACTAGAATATTACCGCCAGGAGCCTTTTCTGAACAACGTTTTATAAAAAAATAACTAATAACTATAGAAACATCTGTTCGAGTCTTTTAAACACATCCAGCCCCTAGAATGTAATATAAAACCCTATAAAGTTAAATTTCTACGAAAGTAACACAAATGATCGAAATTGGAAAACTAAACGAGTAAAGTACTCCCCTTTTGTTATGTAAGCAAACTTTCCAACGTTTGTGTAATTATTTATAATTTGACGTTTTTGGCCCATTAATGAATTCCAATCTTCTCATTAAGAATTAATTAGTCAGGCGAGTCTGACATATGTTTTGCTTGAATGGATTAAACAATCAGTGGCGATCTATTAAGATATTGTTCTTGCTTAACCAAAATGGAGATAGTAGATCATGATTAATTTCTTAGACTACTTTTATTTTATCAAGGTATTCATATATTCATGATAAATTTAGTTTAAGTAAAGCCTTATCGCAAGTCGGGATCAGGTTTGCGCAGTTTCACTAGAGAGTCCTGGGTACGGAGATTTTGCCAGTGGACTCTATATATATATATATATCTGGAGCAAGAACTTCAGTCATTCGGCCTATGAGAAAAGTGGAGCCAAGATGGCGGCCATGCATTGACGTCCAATAGCTCTGAAGGTCGTAAACAGTTTTAATACCATTTCCCCCCAGCTAAGACCAGTTTTTTTCTAATAGTGAAACGCCTGTATTCTAAAAGCTCACTCTCGCTCACACTCAAATAGCGGAGGTTCAATTTGAGCTTCCCCTAGCTGAGTGTCATTGCTGTTTTTGAATAGCTGAAGGGTTAGTGTCGTACCTTACTGAATGTGACTACTCGCCCTCCAGCTATTCAAAAACAGTATTGTCACTCAGGGGAAGCTCAGATTGAACCTCCACTCTTTAGCTTTGGGTGTGAGTGAGCTTTTACGGAATACAGGCGAATATAACGCCAATCAAGTTTTCAGTTCGTGAAATCATAATATATGTCTTTAAATCGAAGTCAAAATCTGAAATTTCCGCACACTCCTGGAGTATCATATTAATATGCCACGTTATGACTCGTGTCTGAACACAATGGAAGGGTCAGTTAGAAGCTTATCCCAACTAACCCACCCTGCCTAACATTCTCTGTGAGAGGAAACCAGAGCACGGTCCGGAGAAAACCCACGACTTTTGGTAGAGCGCTGACTGACTTTTCCATATAAGTGTCTGCAGCGAGAATCGAACCCACGGCTTGAGAAAGGCGCTTGCTTTCTCTCAAGGTTCAACTGCGCCGCATTTTCCAAAAAAATATATTGCTATTCTTCTTTAATTAACGACGTTTTAAAATGATGAAAAATATGCGAGAAGATTAATAAGATCAAACGACACCCTGACTGCGGTTGTTTTGCGTATAATTTTGCAAAAACGTTTAAGTAATTAGAGATTAAATATAGTTGCCGCGCAAATTTTAATATTTAGACTACCACTCAATATTCTCTATATGGAGACATGTTTTCGCTTCGTTTTATAATCACTTCTGGTTATAATTATGAGGTTATAGATGCTACGATAAGTTAAACAATTGAAATGTGTAATTACTTGTTTATTTAGATGGGCGGTATACAATCAGTTGTTTTCTGATGTTAGGATTGGAAACAGAGGTTAGTGGTCAGGGCGTTACTATATATTGAATAACCCTATCGCTTTTAAACTCCTTTGAGATCCAATAAGCAAGGATCATCTCTTATTGATCCAGTGTTACTACAGGAGGAAACCTAGACTAAACTAACTTTATTTATACTGGATAGCTCTATCAGTTCTAAACTGTTCTTCCCGGAGGTTCAGTAAGGATTATCTAGTATTGATCCAGTGTTACTACAGGAGGAAACCTAAACTAAACTAAGAATATTTAGATCCCTGTTAGTTCTAAACTGTTCTCCCTAGAAGTCCAGTATAAGGGTCATCCCTTATTGATCCAGTGTTGCTGCAGGAGGAAACCTAAACTGAACTATCTTTATTTATACTGGATAGCTCTATCAGTTCTGAGCTGTTCTCCCTATAGGTCCAGTAAGGATCATCTCTTATTGATCCAGTGTTACTACAGAAGGAAACCTAAACTAAACTAACTTTATTTATACTGGATAGCTCTATCAGTTCTAAACTGTTCTTCCTAGACGGATCCAGTAAGGGTCATCTCTTATTGATCCAGTGTTACTACAGGAGGAAACCTAAACTAAACTAACTTTACTTATACTGGATAGCTCTATCAGTTCTAAACTGTTCTTCCCAGAGGTCCAGTAAGAATCATCTCTTATTGATCCAGTGTTACTACAGGAGAAAACCTAAACTAAACTAACTTTTATTTATACTGGATAGCTCTATCAGTTCTAAACTGTTCTTCCCAGAGGTCCAATAAGGGTCATCTCTTATTGACCCAGTGTTACTACAGGAGGAAACCTAAACTAAACTAACTTTTATTTATACTGGATGACTCTATCAGGCTTCCTAGAGGTCCAGTAATGATCATCTCTTTATATTGATCCAGTGTTACTACAGGAGGAAACCTAAACTAGACTACTGGATATTTCTATCAGATCTAGGAAGGGTCGTACGTTCCTCATAATTATTATCCCAGTGACGTAACAGGACAAAAAGGAGTATACCTGAATAAAACCTGTGATGTTTGGTCAAACTATGAAGCGCTCTGCTCAGGTGGAAATGAAATTGCAGGGATCGAAAGCTGTTCACAGTGAAGAAAGACTCCAACCACTGTGACACCAGCAGCCTCTTATGGCGTAATGGCGTCATTGAGACTATATCATTAAACACGAACAGCCCTCATACTGCGCCTTAAAATCATTCCTTTGTCTGCCCCAGATCATTTTTGAGATATCCTTTATTCAATTACGTACTGACGTAGGATTTTGTTGATTCAGAGCACGCAAGAGGAAAACGAACAATGTAACGGTTGAGCACGCAGCGTGACGTTAATTGGACACGCGTGGTATCACGCTGGGCTGACGTTGAAGTAAGTGGAAAAACAAGTAAAACAATTAACTTTAAATGAATCACCGAAACAGATTTGATTTTTAATCAAAGTTTACTACGATAGCTCTATCAGTTATAAACTGTTCCTCCCAGACCTCCTGTTGTAATAAGGTCATCTCTTATTGACCCAGTGTTACTACAGGAGGAAACCTAAACTAAACTAACTTTATTTATACTGGATAGCTCTATCAGTTCTAAACTGTTCTTCCTAGAGGTCCAATAAGGATCATCTCTTATTGATCCAGTGTTACTACAGGAAACTTAAACTAAACTAACTTTATTTATACTCGATAACTCTATCAGTTGTAAACTGTTCTCCCTAGAGGTCCAGTAAGGATCATCTCTTATTGATCCAGTGTTACTACAGGAGGAAATCTAAACTAAACTAACTTTATTTATACTGGATAACTCTATCAGTTCTAAACAATTCTTCCTAGAGGTCCAGTAAGGATCATCTCTTATTGATCCAATGTTACTACAGGAGGAAACCTAAACTAACTTTATTTATACTGGATAGCTCTATCAGTTCTAAACTGTTCTTCCTAGAGGTACAGTAGGAGTCATCTCTTATTGATCCAGTGTTACTACAGGAGGAAACCTAAACTAAACTAACTTTATTGATACTCTATCAGTTCTAAATTGTTCATCCTAGACGTTCAGTAAAAGAATTAACTTCACACAATTCATTGAAATATATTCTCGTAGAAGAATCAAACTTTATTTAGAACCCGTACATTATTATTTACAAATAATAGATATTAAGCAAATGCCATGTAGTACAGGGTTCCAAAATTCTTTAGGTAGAATCGTATTGCATGATTGAGTACAACCTCGCAAGTCAGAGTAAGTATTATTCTAAATATCTGTAGCTTTAAAATTCAAGAGTCAGAAAAGCAGCAACCCTTAATATGTTACTTGACCATGCATAAACTCACTGTCGTCACAGAACCCAGTTTATCCGTAGTAGTAAATGTAGCCACCTGTTACAAAATTCGCCATAGTATCGAGTGTCGTATTATTTGGAACCTTTTTCATCCAGGTAGAAACCTTCATCACCGTATTTTGAATGTGTTGCTGAAGTGCCACTTTGATTTGAGTTTGTGATAGTTGCGTGTTTATTATCCAAGTTGTTTGAAGCTAAATTGAAATACAAAAATAGTTTGAACAAAATTTATAAAATAAGAATTTTAGAAGAATCCTTTCTGATAGAACCATAGTTTGATTCTCGGTTTGATTTGATGTTTTTTTTTATTATTTACTTGTTTGTTTGTCATTCTTTGTGTTATGTGTGTTTGAGTGTATGTCTTTTGTTTCTTTGTTGTTAGTTTTTTTTCAATCTCTTCATGGTGTGAACTTTTTGCGTTTGTTTCTCCTTCCTTTCTCTGTTCGTTCATTTGTTCCTTTGTTTGGCAGTAAGACTGCTACAACTCTTCAACTTTCTGATAATCAACGTAATTTTTACCTTGCAATTGTTGCAGCATATTATTATACTCTTGAATGACCATAATTGACTTTACATAACCACAGCAAGCACCGACACCTAAAGAAAGCATTTAAATCTGTAGGGCTTTCACTCACAAGGTCAAGCTTCTTCAGATAGTTCAACTACCATGGCAGCTTATTGTAGACACCGGACCACCACGTTTGAGATATCTTTTTCAGGTAGTTCAGACACAATTAAACCATGCCCACAGACTCCAACGTTTGAGCTAGATATCTTTTTTAGCAAGTTTAGATTGTAGAATATACCACCTACACCAGATCTTCACGTTTGAAATGATATTTCAATTCGTTACAGTGCCTTCACCTTGCCAGAATAATGTTATCAATGCTATTAAGTCTATCCTGTTGTAGGATGGCCAGGGTTTCAGCTTGGATCATGGATTGATTGCAGGTGCAATTTAGGAAACTTTCAAAACTCACCCAAACAAACAAGTGGTATGTATTTAGATTGTTTTTTAAAGGTTTTTGTCAATTTCAACACAACATATGTAGCAGCACTCCCTAAAATGCAATTATATCATCATGATTAAAATTGTTAACCCATTAATTAAGCTGCAATGCCCCAAAAATGTGACTTACTTTATTATTTTACTCTGTCTAATGCCAGATTATTTTGTACATTGTCTAATACCACATCAATAGATTAACTGATTGGCTGACTGCCTACTTGATCAACCAACAAACTTAATGACTAACCTGAACTGAGTGACAGACAGACAGATCAACAGATTGACTGCCTGACTGCATGCTAGCAGATTGGCAGACGACCTGCTCGACCATGCAACCAACAAACTTACTGACTGAAATACAGTTACACAGATAGACAAACAGACTGGGCTATCTCACTGACATTTGCTGACAGGCCTGCTTAAAGGAACCAACTCGCTAACCAACAAACTGACCGACTGACTATTGGTTTGTTTAGTATTTACCAATAATAAAAGATGATATTCCAGAAATCCTTGCTTGCCGATGACATGATTTCATGTCTTCATAAGCCTGCATCGAACAGAATAGTGTTAATGATAATTTATTATTTTACTCTGTCTAATGCTAGATGATTTTATTTGTCAAGGAGAGAGTCTTGCTCGTTCATTAATGCTGTTAATAAGAGACTGGGCAGATAACCTTTCGGCTTGTTGTTGAAAGGGCCCTGTGTAATTTTCTCTGCCCCCCCCCCCCAAAAAAAAGGAAAAAATCCAATTGGAATTTAGGGTAATTTCTAATTAAAGTAAATCTTTCTGTCCCGAGTTGAATGGATTCCAATATGAAAATTTAAATTCCTATTGGAATTCCAATTGGTTCCAATTGGAATTTGGGCCAATTTCCAATAGAAATTTCTATTGGAATTCTAATTGTAAGGCTGGCCTTTTAACCAACCTTGTACCCAGGAGAACCCTTGGGTATGACTATGAGGTTGGCCTTTGCTGGTAAAAAGCTGACAGCTCCCTCAGCTTCAAGCACAGCTAACACAATTAACTGCCATCATAATTGTTATAAAACTTCGCAGACGTGTAAATTTGTGAATGCATTTATATAGCTAGTGTGTGCCAATAAACGATATATATTTAGAAATTTATACATAGCATGAATTAGCCATTTTTTAAATTGTTTAGTTAATCACTTCCTAACGCACCCAAAATACCTTACAACATAACAACCTATGTTTTAACTTCTATTTTTTATACAATTATAAATAATAATATCAAGAATATCTAACAAAATACCGAATCACTGCCAAGCCTTCTTTTCAAAATTGAATCCATTTTTTGTTGTCATTTCCAGTTCCCCACTATGAATATAGCGGCGGTTAAGACTCTGGAGTAGTGCTCTGGAAACGCTGCACCAGAGCATCATTTTACAAAACAAATTTCCGACAGCAAATATCCGATTCCGTTACGTCATTGATGACGTCAATAGATCGTTTGTGGTTATCCGCTGGATGCCAAATTCAAAGACGAAAATAGAGAGTGATGCTATACAAGAACTAGTGATCTGATATTGACCCGGTATTTTTGCGACGTTTAAGTACATTTGCGTGTAAACGACCAATATTTTCTATTGACCACAATCGACTGACCCGCTTTTTTTTTGTCGAAGATTTGACAGTCAAGGCAAAGTTTTCGTTCCGTGCAAATAAAATCACCCATACTGATTTTTTAGGTTTATCAGTCTAAGTGAAATATTTATGACCACATATTTTTTACACTGAAAAACCGCCCTGGAGTTATCCGGACAAAACAGGGGGTGCTGATTGACCTCGATCTACACAAGTCTCTCTCTGTTTTTCTAGGAATTTTTCTAAAAAAATATTCTAGTCTAGTCGTAGTGATTGTGTGAGTAGTGTTACTCGTGACTCGTGTTTTATGCTATTCTAGAATTTGGCAAATACAACGATACGTCATTGAAGACGTGTTCATTCTAACAATTACACTTTCACTTTAGCAAGAGTCAAGAGAGGAGGTCATGACTTTACAGAATTACAGTTTCACTTTGCATTCCAGTACGCCATTCTTGTTCAAAGTACCACGAGTTTCATCCTAATTTTCACATCACACAAACACTTGTGCAACATTTACTATAAATTCGTTTGGGGTGATTTGTGTGACTGATTTCAGTAACTAGTGATATTTAAGTCTTAACCCCGTTTACACTACGCTCAATTTTTGGTACGGCACGGATAAAATTGGTACCCGTACCACTTTTTTTGGTTCTTGGACTATCTATTTAGCTAAGCCCCGTTTACACTACGCTCAATTTTTGGTACCGTACCACTTTTTGGTTCTTGGTACCGTACCACTTTTTGGTTCTCAATTTTTGGTACCGTACCACTTTTTGGTTCTTTTGGTTCCAAGAATCAAAAAAGTGGTACGGGTACCAATTTTATCCGTGCCGTTCCAAAAATTGAGCGTAGTGTAAACGGGGCTTTAGTATATATACATGAAGTTGTGGTTAGAGCTGGACAACTGTCTCTCTGCGTATCTCAGTTGGTTAGAGCGCTGCAACCAGAGGGCCTATACTTACTGATGGTACAAGATACGGATCTGGCTGTAAAATGCTGGAACGCACGCACCAATACTAAATATCCCATAAAGCTTTGCGAGCGTCATTGGCGGATGTGAACTGATTGTTGTTTCATAGTAGAAACGTCGAAATTCGAAATTTTTGATCGCAAAGAACGATCGTCGTTCCAATTAGAATATAGAAAATTGCTACAATTTGATCAAGTATATGTAAAAATATTTAGAGAGTGGAATTATGGCATGGGGCACTGAATTATGGGTCTGTAGAATATGTTTGCTTTTGCGTTTGACAAGTGGGTTCATTTGTGTTAATTTTGAACGAAATTTTACGAAAGTTCTGTTCTTTTATTCAGGATTGTTCTGATGTGGTGGCTTATCATACCCAACAGTCAATTGAATTCATCGAAAAAGTTTCAAAATTTACGAAAGAAAGATCTCGAATTGAACAAGATTATGCAAAGGAACTGAGGTGAAGAAATGTCCCGTATTTGATGTATTGATCTCTGACGGAAATACACATGCTTCAAATTGCAAAATGCTATGTGATCTTTTGGTGTTGTATGAACCTAAATACAATACAATTTGTTGCCAAAGAATGCTTTATGTTTATTGTACATTTCTTGACCTTAAACCTGTTACAAGTATGTGGTGTTATTTTACACCAAATACAACATATTGTAGCAGTGTTTTTTGACTACGAAAATAACTTAAATAAAGAGTTTCTTTGTTTCAAAACTATGTTTAATTCCGTTGATTTTACCTCATTGCTAATATTTAAGTTCCAAGTGTTAATTGTATCATATTTCAGCTCTTGAGCAACGCCATTTTAAATTTTACACTCGGTGGATTATATTTCAATACACGCATTGAATGTTTTATTGACTAGAATTCTGTCTGATAATTTGAATATCATAACAATTACTAAGTTCTTTTTACTCGTAATTAGCTTGTTAAATAGTCACAGTCGGTGTAAATAAACAGATGGACACCCTTGGCTTAAAATTACTGAATTCATCCTTGCTATTAGCTTATTTTCATTGCTAGATATTATGGAATATACTACATAATATTTGGTTTCCTCTTATGTATATAAGCACTTTCACCTTAAAAGTAAAGACTGTAAAAATGATAATATAGCTAATATTGCATAGTGTAAGCCTCACAGTTTAAATAAACATTTGATACTGTTTATTTTTGCCCTGTTTAAATTTAGCCATGTGATTTTCTCAATTTAATAAAGTCTACATTGCAGTATATAATATTAGGCCAATATTGGCACAAACAGATGTAGAAAAACTTAAATTGCCATGGGCGTAAATGGGTACAAATTTTTGTGCTACTGTTTGGCATGGTGAATCATTCTGGAACAGACTGTGCTGTGTGCAATGAAAGCAGAACAATCTTCTATGAACTTGTTAAAATTTACAAACATACAATCCACACAAGTATTTGTGTTATTTAATAATTTGCACTTTACAATAAAAGCTTTGGAGAAGTGGCATATGTCCATATGGCTTGAGATATATTGTTTCTTTTACAGAAAGTTGTGCAAGTCTTTTCATCCTAAGAAGAAAGAAGAATCAAGGTTTGTATTCAAATATAGGAAGGTTTTCAGTAGGTGGTGACTATCCATGGAAAAATCTTCCCACGCCCAGAAAGTCATAGCCCCCCACCTTCCCATCTCACCTCAGGAAAAGTTACCCCAATAAGACAACACCTTGTCTAAATGTCATCATACCGGTGCGCAGGCTTTTAGCCAGGGTCCTGAAATAGGGCTTCCAATTTTGGTACAACAATACATCTACAGTAAAGAGGGGGGTTTGAAAAACGTTCCTCTGGAAAACCTTTGAATTTTAAGTTACTTCATGTCAGTATCTGTTCCAGGCTTGTTCGAAATTTTTCAAAACACTTGGCTTTGTGAGTTTGTGCCGCTATGCTTCTTAGTTAACTACAACATTTTCATTCAGCCAGGTATACCATCCAATTTATCAAAATGTCAAATGTATAATACTGAGAATTGAAGCTATTTTGTTTCAGTTATGTTAATACACTTAGGGAAATCATTGAAAATAATTTCCCATTTCTCCCAGAATTTGGGCGTCCAAAGGCGTCCATTTTTCGTTCTATGGGCGTCCCAGGACGCTTGGATGCCCTTCTGGCTAAAAGCCTGGTGGTGCGTCCTTTTCATGATCGAAGCTGCGTTTGTGATCTACACTTGCATGCAGAGCACATGCAGGTCAGCCCTGATCATCTCTTCAACATTTTGAAATCTTTGCATTATTCTGAATCTGAATTTATTATGTTGGTAAACTCATTTCAAGATCACACCAACCTTACAAATGTATACTAATATAGCAATATACTAAACTTACACTATATTATTATTTTAGTCTGTCGGTGCACAAAGCATTCCTTGGTATCTTGAAAGAGACGGAAGACATCGCTGGACAACATGAAGTCATCAGTGAAGAATTACAATCCAAAGTTTATAAAGAATTACAGAATCTTCATAATGAGGCAAAGCAGGAAAGGAAAAAAGTAAGTGGAAAATTATCCATTGATTCAACAGGCTTTAATCATGCATGCTTGTGCTTTAATTTACTCGTTTTTGACCGAGTTTGGCTCTACCCGGTTTTCTTCAGTTTCCTCCAGAAGTAACATTGAATGAGAAATTAATTTGTCTTGCATTGTCAGGCAGCGTAAACTGAACGTAGCATAATTTATGCATTATACGTAATACTGGCAGAGGTCTGCAGTCTCGGAGTATTACTCTCGGAGAGCAAAGCAGAATAGTTGAATAATTGAGCGTGAAAGACTTGCTGGGAAAGCGAGCTGTGTATTAGTCCTGTCTAACTTGATTATTATCTCAAAGTTTTTAGATGGTGAAAAGACCTTACTACGAAACCTTCAGCAGTCTATGAACACATTGGATAATGTAAGTTTTGGTATTCAGTAATATTAAACAACACTAGATAGTGGAACTTTGGAAATCTGTGCAAGAAAATTAAAAATCTTTGTTCATAATAATTTGCCTCCAAACACAAAACAACAACATATATAATGGAAAGAAACTCACTATGTATGTTAACTGTCAGTTACTATCACGTCTCAACTATATATATATATATATATATATATATATATATATATATATATATATATATATATATATATATATATATATATATATATATATATATATATATATATATATATATATATATATATATATATATATATATATATATGTTTTTGTGGCAGCTTGTAGAATATGTAATTTGGTGTGGATGCGTATCAAGCCTATACTCAGAAAAATTCTGAGCCCTAACGGGAATTGAACCACGTAACCTTCTGATTACCGGACAGACGCTCTAACCATTGAGCTATAAGGCATCAGATGGTGAGCCAAGGTTACGTTATTTACTAGTTCTGTGTGTTACATGTGTACTGCTAACTGCAAGTCTCGACATCTCAACACGTAACCTTGGCTCACCATCTGATGCCTTATAGCTCAATGGTTAGAGCGTCTGTCCGGTAATCAGGTTACGTGGTTCAATTCCCGTTAGGGCTCAGAATTTTTCTGAGTATAGGCTTGATACGCATCCACACCAAATCACATATTCTACAAGCTGCCACAAAAACACACATATACAGAAATGCAGTTCTTAATAATAACATGAACAAGACATGTCGAGACTTGCAGTTAGCAGTACACATGTAACACACAGAACTAGTAAATAACGTAACCTTGGCTCACCATCTGATGCCTTATAGCTCAATGGTTAGAGCGTCTGTCCGGTAATCAGAAGGTTACGTGGTTCAATTCCCGTTAGGGCTCAAAATTTTTCTGAGTATAGGCTTGATACGCATCCACACCAAATCATATATATATATATATATATATATATATATATATATATATATATATATATATATATATATATATATATATATATATATATAACAATTCAAGTTTTCTTGATATAATATAGAGTGCTCAATACTTTATTGTAGAGCTAAATTTATTTAATTATTTATGAAATAAAGTACAAAACAAACGTTGTTACTCAGAGTTTCATGCCTGAGTTTACAGACAATCTTCGGACAACTAAAGTTCTGTTAACTAAATTTGACGGTTTGGTTTTGTTTTAAATTATCCATTAACAAAACCAAACCGTCAAATTTAGTTAACAGAACTTTAGTTGTCCGAAGATTGTCTGTAAACTGAGGCATGAAACTCTGAGTAACAACGTTTGTTTTGTACTTTATTTCATAAATAATTAAATATATATATATATATATATATATATATATATATATATATATATATATATATATATATATATATATATATATATATATATATATATATATATATATATATATATATATAGATCATAACCAGTTTGCCAACCAATCATACAGTAAATTTAGTCTGTCTTTGAGAACAATTATTTGGTCAATAAAATGTGGTTTTAGGCCAAAAGAGCATATGAAAAATCAAGCAAGGATGCAAATGAAGCCTTCCAAAACTTCCAGAAAGCTGACAAGGATATGAACATGACTAAATTACAAATTGAAAAGGTATGTCAGGCTTTCACCATATCCTTCTTTTATAGTCAGATATTCACTCAGACAGTCACTTATTAGCCAACCCGTCAGTCAGCCAGCTAGCCAGTTGGATGACCAGTCAGATGCTCTGATATCTACCCC
>CACRXK020004001.1:0-27753 GCA_902702795.2 Paramuricea clavata
ATACACGTGCAAAGCGCAAGGCTGAATTAACAACAAACCATTGTCAAATCTCTTCCCATGCATGCCGGAAAATAGACCAATCAGGTTTCACCTTTTCGTCTACATAGTTTCCTGCTTGGATCAGTAAGCCTCATTGTCGGTCACTTGCAAGCAAAATTGTATGACCTCTGCGGCAAAGTACTTCGAAATTATACTTTTGGAAAAGATATTTCTTGGATATAAAACAACGGTCAGTAACACAGTATTATTCAGTCAGTCAGACGCAGTTTATTCAAATATAACTCTGCCACGGGCAACCGCTTTTACTCTTCTGGTGGACAAAGGAATACTAACGTTGGCTCAAATATTGATGTATGATTCAGTGAGACGATGTTTATTCAAATATAACTCTGCTGCGGGCAAGCGCTTTTACTCATCTGGTGGACAAAGGAACACGTTGGCTCAAGTATCGATGTGTGATTCAGTGAGACGCAGTCTATTCAAGTTTAACTCTACCGTGGTCAGGCGCTTTTACCCTTCTGGTGGACAAAGGAATACGTTGGCTCAACCGATGAAGTTAAATGAAACCGCCACTGGGGGAATTATAACAAGATCGAGAGGCTAAACACGAATTCAACAAGCGTCATTTGATATCATTCGTATATCAATGTATTTATGTATGCACATGCATTTGGTGCGTAAGTATGCGGTGAATTCACACGTTTGCTTCGTATTTCGCTTTTCAAACCAATCAAAATGCTTTAACTTCATTTATTTTATCACAGAATTCGGGTATAGTAATTGTCGAACGCCAAATGTATCGACCATTCAGGCATTCACGGTAAATCGATCTGTATTTCAATGTCAATTTTATTACCATCTTGAGGTTATTAACCGGCCAGTTGGGCCTCTGATTCGGGAATTGGGTTTCAATAAAGTGTCACATTAAACTGTATTCAATCATTCAAAAGTAGATTATATAAAACTTCCTTTCTAGCTATTTCAAGGCACTCTTTAATAAAACAAACACTTAATTTATTTGGCCCGTATACATTATCAATACTTTAGCACAACATAGGAAATCAAGTTCATGTGTGAGAGAAATTTAGGATCTACTTTATCTACATTTGTGATAAATCGGCAAGTTGGATGTCATGAAAGATTGGTATACGTACAGTGTATGGTATGTCGCTACTCATGAAAATTCATTTTAGTGTCTTATCACTATACTGCATGATCTTTAGTCTACCAAATACATATTCTTACAATTTCTGCTATTCTCATGCATGCATGATTGCATGTTCAATCACAACACTGTGGTTTAATATAAACACCTGAATTGCATTTTGAATTTTTGATCCTGCTATTTTAAAATATTGAACAAGCTATTTTTCCGAGATTAAAGAGTCACATACATAATTCGAGAATTATATTATGTCAAGTTCCACCAATCATAATTCAAATAAATAAAATAAGTGGAGTTAACAAATACATGTTGCAAAATTGTCAACGAGCACATTGACATTAAAAATAAATAAATCGTAAAAAAAAACCCCAAAAATGATGGTGAGCTTTGTTTGTCGTGTTACCAACCCTCCAATCACGCACTTGTAAGATAGAAGCTTTGTGGGGAAGCTGCTGGTTGTCTTGGCCCCATCCAGGTTTCCTGTAAAGATATTGCAGGTTTTTCCTGGCCTCCCTGATGTTCCAGCTGTAGTATGAGTGATGGTAATGCTCAAATATATGTCTTACGATCAACTTGTAGTTTCAAAAAAAAAAAAAAAAAATTCTATTTGCATATAACATGATTTTAATCAATTAATTATTTAAAGTGTGTCGAAAGAGAAATATAGACGATATGTCTTCGAAAAGCACAAAGATCATCTGTCAGAAGCTGTCTTCTATACGATTACAGTTGTGGTGGGAGTTGGGTTTTTTCGTCTATGGGGAATACACATGCTGTGTATTTGTGGGGATGGAGTGCTCCCAAAGGTCACCCTCAACCCCATAGACTCACACAAATCAATGTATTATACAGTGTATTGTAAAGTAAACAATGACCATCACGGGGATCTACTACCCCTTGGACATTAAAGTAAACAATGACCATCACGGGGATCTACTACCCCTTGGACATTAAAGTAAACAATGACCATCACGGGGATTTACTACCCCTTGGACATTAAAGTAAACAATGACCATCACGGGGATCTACTACCCCTTGGACATTAAAGTAAACAATGACCATCACGGGGATCTACTACCCCTTGGACATTTAAGATGCCCATCTCGGGGATCTACTACCCCTTGGGTAAAGTCCAACATGGGGGAACCACAACCCCCTGAGGACATATAATTATATCATAATCATATTGCTGTAATAGTGAGTCTGTGGGGCGACACTTTGGCCACAGTTTAAAGTATAATCGGAGCATTTCTCCTCGACAACCCTTCTCCCACAACATTGTGTGTCATAGTTGTTTTCTTAATTGTCCTAGAATATTTGCTTAACGAATTGGTGCATTACCGGTACAGTATCGTACCTCAGGACTACATTAATAAACAGCCCCCAGGTTACGCGAAGTTTTGCCTTAGCGGATATATGAATTATAAAGAAGAGCCTATGGCCTATATGTTCCTCGTTTCAATATTTGTCACATGCAAAACTGGTGGTGATGCATAGCTCCGAACCATTAGGCATTCACATACTAACTAAATATTTAAATTGTTCTTTATTCGTGATTACACAGCATGGTGCCTATCATTCTCACAGTAAATTTTTGAGTATGGCTTTGGGAAACAAAGAAGCATATTTCAGATAGAGATTGTTGTTATTTGCCTTTTGTATGTATTCAGTGCGGCCTGACTAGAGAAACTATAATCTGATATAAACCATGTTCGCTGTATGTTGTGTGCCATATCTTACTCGCAGACAAGTGCTCATTTCCAACAAGGCTAAAGTGGTTGTAGCCGGAGAAGAAACATTACTCTGTACTTTGGAACTAAAGAATAAAGACACGAGTGCAAATATTGATAATATTCGACTCGAGTACGAGCTGTATGCCAGGAGCAGTCTAGTGGAGGAACCTAATGTCGCCCATTGCTGTGTATCTCGAATTTCGCGTGACAAGTGTAATATATTCATCAATGTCTCCGAAAGTACTGTAGTTAAACTGACTAAAGTGATATTAGATCTTGGTTGGAAGTACAGACTTGCTGATAACGAGATTAAGTTTAAGATAAAGACAGCCAGCCCGATGTTAAGTCCAATATCTTCAGCGAATAGCTCCAAACCTGATATCAGTGCATTGAGCATGAGTGATGAATATAGCCCTAGATTACCAAATATTACCCGCTTGCAACTGAATAAATCCCCTATGTCAAAATGTTATGTATCACCTAGCCCTAGCCCTACAGAATCTTCGTTCTCGTTCTCGGATCATGAAGGAAGAAGCCAGAGAACTACGTCGTATTATTTATCATACCCCCAAGCATCTGCACATCATAGTTCAGTTGAAGCTGCTCTGCTGCCTGATGGAATTGGTTTGATTGAAGCAGGAACTCCTGTGCATTTCAAGGTTAAGGTGAAAGATACTGAAGGGGAGGCATTGCCGAAGAGAACTAAGTTGAAACTAATTGTCAAATTAGGAGACGAAACAATATTCGCGGGTGTTACACACAAAAAGGTCTTTAAATTAACTAAAGTTGAAGCGAGAGAGTTCGCTGTATTATTTTATATAAATGACGAACTCGTTCCAGGCAACCCTTTCTATGTAAACGTGTTGCCTTTGCCCGCATGTTCTATTTCAAATTTCGCGTTTGACGAGGATCGTCCCCGAGTGAAACGGTACAAAACTCAGTCTGATGCAATGTATGTAAAATTGGGAATGATATGTCATGCAGATATTATTGATAAATATGGAAATAAAGTACACGAGAATTGCGATGTTAAAATTATGACTAAACCAGTCATTGAGGTTACTGCAGTTCACGTGAACGAAGGACAACTCCAGTTTAAGACAAAAGCGGTGGAAATTGGTCAAGTGGAGTTTAGTTTCATTTTGAAAGAAGAAGGTTCACAGACTGAAATTATGGCAAAGAAAGAGGTTTATGTCAAGCAGCTATCCATGGATGACCAATTTGTCTTTAAGACATATATATAATCTGGTGAAACTATGCAGACAAGAGAAGGAGTGTCTGATGTGTGTTTACTAATCATTAAACTGCTGAATAACATTAAACGAAATAGAACAGAAACATCTTGAGAATTTGCGCCCGTACGTAGTGCGCTACAAAATAGAGAAGTAATCTTCGTAGAATAGAGAAGTAATCTTCGTCGTTGATTCGCTAAAATAGAGAAGTAGTGTTCGTCGTTGATTCGCCAAACGACAAAACACCAGGCAAAGTCAAAGGAAAATTTTACGTTGTAAGAGAATAACATAACATAACATTTATTAATTTATATCGCGCAAATTCAACAATGCAGTTTTCAAATGCGCGTTACAACAATGGATAGGTAGAACTAATATTACAAATTAAAATACGTAGAACTAATATTACAAATTTAATCTAAGAACTGAGCTAATAAAAAGCCTCTTTAAAAAGATATGTCTTAAGATCTTGCTTAAAAATATTAAAATTAGAGATACTCCTAAGATTCAATGGCAAAACATTCCATAGTTTTGGTGCAGCAGCCATAAAGGCTCTGTCACCAAGAGTAGACAATGTCTTAAAATTTGGCGGACATAAAAGAAGTTTGTTATTTGATCTTAAGCTATAAGAAGAGTTTGTTTTAAAAGTTATAAGTTCAGTTATATAATTAGGGGCAGTTCCATGAATTGCCTTAAACGTAAGTGTAATTATCTTATATTCAATTCGATATTTGACTGGCAACCAGTGTAACTCATACAACAGCGGAGTAATATGGCTAAACTGTGGTGCACGGTAGAGAATCCTTGCGGCAGCATTCTGAACACGTTGTAATTTTGCTATAGCATTGTTGGGAAGTCCATATAACAGTCCATTGCAATAGTCTAGGTGACTGGTAACGAAGGCATGAACAAGTTTCTCTGTTGATTCTCTGCTTAAATACTTGCGAATTCTTCTTATATTATGCAGATGATAAAAAGCACTTCTACAGGTCTTATTGATATGGTGATTCAGGTTGAAGGTACGGTCAAACCAGGCGCCCAAGTTCTTGATAGGTTCTTCAGATGGTGAAATCACAGATTCACCAATAGTTAGAGTAATGTTCTTGACTTTAGCGAGCTGAGCTTTTGTTCCAATTAACATAAATTCCGTTTTTTCATCATTTATCATCAACCTATCAGTAATCATCCAATTCCGGATGTCTCGTAGGCAATTCTCCATAGCTAAGATGGCAGCATCCTGAGCATTACTCTTACGAGCATTACTCTTACGTTTAAAACTGTAACGTAAAATATTCTTCTGATACGAAAAAAATATAGGAGACAAAGGAACTGAATATTCTGCAACGAAAATCCACCTAGTCTTTGTCATTGCCTGTGTAAGTTAACATGTTCGCTACACACTTTAACATCAACTAATGGACTAATGCATGCATGTAAAGTTAAGAAGAAGTCTGTAGAATAATTTGTAATTAATTCATAACTTAAAACGTGCAATATAATATGATTGGAACAGTCAAAGTGACATACAATCAATGCATACAATAGATCATCAGTTAGTCGACTGACGCAAGAAGGATTGATTCAAATTGAGAGTGATTGTAGAAGGTGATTCGTCAAGGATTGAATGTAAAGACGAGTATATTGTTGTAAACGAAGCTCATTTTATAATAAATACGAGGCCCGTTTACACGGGCGATTTTTGCTGCGATTGTGGTTGCGATTTTCTCCTTTTGGAGGATGTGAAGGAGTAGATTATTAATGATGATGTTGTTATGAGATTTGATACTGGAATATTTATAACTCATCCACTCCTTCACATCCTCCAAAAGGAGAAAATCGACAACTAAAATAAATCGCAGCAAACATCGCCTGTGTAAATGGGCCCATGGTCTTAAACTACGTGCGCGTGTTTATGTTACCGATGGAGATAGTTGCGGTTGATAGTATATATATATATATATATATATATATATATATATATATACACTGGATCCAGAAAAGTTTGACCTTCGAATATATATATATGTCGGCCATTTTGAATTTTCTTGGGTTAATTATACGCGAACGCATACATCAAATGTCGCTCGCAACGTACTGTATATTGCAATATTCCAACAGCTCAAATAAGTAGAGGATCATTGCTTGAAGTTCTTACACGTATTTGTAGTAGCTGTCTAATGAACACTTGAGGGTTGTTAGCTAATTAATTCTTGTCACAATTTGGAACCTTATCTTTTTGGCATGTCGTAATTTATTCTTTTGCATCCTTAGAGATTTAGACGCTTATTAGCATGCCTCGATGAATTTCTTTGTTTATTCTTTCGTATTCACTTGTGCTTATTTTATAGCTGTAACCTACGTCCAGAATTATTATATTAAAGAGTTTGGCAACCTAGAACGGCAACGACAACTGCAACGGGGAAAATATAATTGCTTATATTGTTGTATTTGAGCCAAAGTATACGTTACTACACTTAATTTGCCTCATTAAGTATTCCTGTTTCTTTCAAACGTACCCTTAAATAAAAATAGTCCGCGAATTCAATAAAACTCTCAAATAACATCGAACGAATGAATTGTTGCCGTAGTCATGCACCGTGAAAATGATGCAAATCACGTATTAGTTTCAACAACTACGGCATTGCACAACGCTTAAGACCATGTAATTTACATTCGCCTTTGTCTTTGAGGATTAATGCTATTGTTAATGACCATATTGCCGTTGCGGTTGCCCTTGTATTTGCCGAACTCTCTATTATATTTTGCCAACGGAAATTTTAACGGAATCGATAGTCATTCGATATTTCATCCCCTGAAACTCAGCACACGCAGCATTCGTGACCTGGCGAAGCAGAAACGTTCATTTCCTACTAGCCATTATGTTTATTTCCAAATGTTCATTTCCTACTAGCCATTATGATTATGTGCAAAGACATCAATCAATGATTCTTTTATTCATTTGAGCTGTTGGAATAATATTGCAATATACAATACGTTGCGAGCGACATTTGATATATGCGTTCGCGTATAATTAACCCAAGAAAATTCAAAATGGCCGACATATATATATATTCGAAGGTCAAACTTTTCTGGATCCAGTGTATATATATATATATATATATATATATATATATATATATATATATATATATATATATATATATATATATATATATATATATATATATATATATATATATATATATATATATAATTTCATCAAGTAATTTCCTGTTTTTAAGAATAAAGAGTGCTCAATACAAGACAATTGTAGAGCATTTAATAATAATTTAATATTTTAATACAATTTTTCAATTGAATAAGTTGCTACTTTAAGTTTCATGCAACAAGCAATCATCCGGATTACGGATGCATGATTGCTTGTTGCATGAAACTTAAAGTAGCAACTTATTCAATTGAAAAATTGTATTAAAATATTAAATTATTATATATATATATATATATATATATATATATATATATATATATATATATATATATATATATATATATATATATATATATATATATATATATATATATCATGGTATTTTTTGTCAAGTGTTTGTTTCACTTACGACATATCACTGTTTAACTCAATTACCTCGTATTCCTTCCACTCGCGAGTTACTAACCTACTGTCACATATAGTTTAGCTGCAGGCCTTGTGACCCTGCATGGACGCTTAAAAGGAAAGAATACACACACACAAGGATTTTAAGATTTTATTTACTCAGCCATTACATAATCTCCATAATTTAACTCATGAACGAACAGCGGGTTTGAAGCCGTATTCGGGCGTCGTTTACGTTTCCTGCTTCTAGGCATATCAGAGTATCAATCTCTTATAAACACTGGATCCACCGAGCAAGGACGCCTACATTTATAGAGAAAAGTAGACTAAACTGCGCATGACAGGTAACCTTGTTCAGGGACAGTGACGCGTGATGCCGTGATCAATTATTTATACATGTTTATTCATGTTGCCATATAAATGTCATAATAAATATATGTCATGCGCAGTTTAGTCTACTTTTCTCTATAAATGTAGGCGTTCTTGCTCGGTGGATCCAGAGTTTATAAGAGATTGATACTCTGATATGCCTAGAAGCAGGAAACGTAAACGACGCCCGAATACGGCTTCAAACCCGCTGTTCGTTCATGAGTTAAATTATGGAGATTATGTAATGGCTGAGTAAATAAAATCTTAAAATCCTTGTGTGTGTGTATTCTTTCCTTTTAAGCGTCCATGCAGGGTCACAAGGCCTGCAGCTAAACTATATGTGACAGTAGTTTAGTAACTCGCGAGTGGAAGGAATACGAGGTAATTGAGTTAAACAGTGATATGTCGTAAGTGAAACAAACACTTGACAAAAAATACCATGATATATAGCTCATAGTGCATTATGCAGAAAGTACTTGCCGTGCTATTCGAGCACTCTATGCCATTTTATTATAGTTGAAAACGGTTTGCACCAGTTACTCGCATCCGGTCAATCCCCACAAGATGGGTTCATCCCGGGCAAGCTTTGTAACAGATTCTATAACCTGAAGGAAACAGGACAAATGCGGCACTTTATAATCACTCATTTCATATTGAAATTCGAGTACTCTGTGTCATATTTATTATGACATTTATATGGCAACATGAATAAACATGTATAAATAATTGATCACGGCATCACGCGTCACTGTCCCTGAACAAGGTTACCTGTCATGCGCAGTTTAGTCTACTTTTCTCTATAAATATAGGCGTCCTTGCTCGGTGGATCCAGAGTTTATAAGAACGATTGATACTCTGATATGCCTAGAAGCAGGAAACGTAAACGACGCCCGAATACGGCTTCAAACCCGCTGTTCGTTCATGAGTTAAATTATGGAGATTATGTAATGGCTGAGTAAATAAAATCTTAAAATCCTTGTGTGTGTGTATTCTTTCCTTTTAAGCGTCCATGCAGGGTCACAAGGCCTGCAGCTAAACTATATGTGACAGTAGTTTAGTAACTCGCGAGTGGAAGGAATACGAGGTAATTGAGTTAAACAGTGATATGTCGTAAATGAAACAAAAAATACCATGATATATATATATATATATATATATATATATATATATATATATATATATATATATATATATATATATATATATATATATATATATATATATAAAAATCAAGACAAGTGGACAGTTAACCACGCAGCAAACAAATTCTGATGGAAATGCAATTCAGCAACCGATCTTCTTTTATAATTTCTACCCCACTCATACAGACATAGCTGCACAGCATTAATTATTTATCGTGTGTGTTTAGGTATTATAGTAGGTATTGTATCTTCCATGGTCAGGCAATCAACCGCAAAGCGAACGAGCAATTAAGTTGATTGCAATCAGTGTTTTCAGACTTATGGTGCCATAGATAGTGGCCTATAATTAGCTCTCTAAGGTCGATAATCTATCCTACAGAGTAGTTCAAATAGCAATTCTCATGTTGAGATCTTAGCTCACCGGCGTCGCCAGTGCTTCAGTATACGCCAAAAATGCATTGTCTTTCACCACGCAAATATTTTCATAGACATGGACAAAATGATAGAAGAAAGACTTTCGAGCAGATTCCAGACCAAATTTTCATTGACCATGCATGGAAGGAATGAACTCTATTTGATTAAATTTTTACATTGTTGCTGGTATAACAGCTATTATTATATATACACAAGGTCTGGATAAATATATCAGGCTATTCTTTGCAATGGTCCTTTATATAAGTATAGGATAATAAATATATACAACAATAAAATTAAAACAGCTAGTATAAATATACGTTCCCCTAATGTTATACTGTATATAGGGACACCAGTGACGGAAATTCACTTTTTCTGGGAGGGGGGTAAAACCTCCTAAATTTCCAACAAAGCCTTCAAATTTCCGACAAACCCTCCAATTTGCACTCGAAAAGGAGGCTGTTTCTAGTAGCCCTCTTTTAGGTCAGCATTTCCGAAATTTTGTCAAATTTCCGTTACGGTGGGGAGCAGTCAATAAGTTTTGTATTGTGTACCAAATGTCAAAGAAACAAATCCATAAAGAAACGGGAAATGTCCATAAATTTTGCTTTATAATCTTTTAAAAAATTATGTAAGACGAAAGACTTTCGAAACGGTAGTTCAAGATCAAATCATGGTTTTGATTGGCCATGCATGGAAGGAATGAACTGCATGTGTTTGGGTAAATTGTTGTTAGTATATTCTTCCCACTAGTCCTTTATATGTAGGGTATTAGATATTTGCAACAATAAAAATAGCTATAGTGCTGCAAAACTTACAGGTGCATGAATTTGATTACTATAATTTCAGACTGCAAGCTATAGGGTAGCGAACCATAACAGAAAGCGTGGGGTAGACTTGATCAGTTAATTCCCTGACCAAGTAAAGTTTAGCTATTGACTCGACTCGACCACTGACTTGACCAGTGACTCGACTCGAGTGATGCCGCTTACTCGATCAATTCGATCAGAAACTGAAATGACTCGACCCGACTCGTGACTCGACCTTTGAGTGACTCAACTCATGACTCGACCTGTAGGTGACTCGTTACAACACTGCATTTTCGGCCCAAATGTGGTAGCAATTTCCGTATGCACGCAATACAAAAGCTGACTCGTCCCCAGTCGTCTCTGTGAGCACGCGCGAATTGGAAGACGGGCGCAGGGGTGGCTTTTATATTTGTTTTAAATTTTTGTTTTAAATTTTCAAGCAATTTCTCGAGCTCTATTTTCAAGACCTTTAGAGACGACTGGGGACGAGTCAGATAAAAAAGTATACAAAATTTGCGAACTTTGCAACCGCTATATATTTTGCGCATTTGACAACATTTCGCATCCAAACTTTGCAATGTTACTCATTTTAGCATATGACATTGTTCTTTCTAGCTGTGGTGATTTATTTGCATCTCCTTGCCGAGTGTATTCATTTTACGAGTCAAGCTCGAGCCCGAGTCACGAGTCCAATTGGAGTCAAGCTAAAAATTTCTAACTGCATACAATCGTCTACACACTTCCCAGAAAAAGCTTTCTCACACCCTCGACACACCTCCGAAATCAACTGTTATGCTTCCTGTTTGCCTCAAAAATGAAGGTTACCAGCCTATGTGTGGGTTATATATATATAAAATTGAATCAATGGCCTCTGGTGAAGGTATAGTAAAAGCACGGTTTACTTAAAAATATGTATGCAACCTGTTTCAATCATATTATAAACCGTTACGAAGTCGTGCAGTTTTTCATCTACTTGTCTTTTAAGGTCCATACGGACCACGCGATTCGGCAACGCGACGCGAATTTTCAATTTTCAATGACATTTAACTTTATATATTTAATTATAACTTTAATATTTTTCTATGTTTTTCAAATATTTGGAACCACTTAAGCAATTTTAACTATTTGGTCTGCATATCTTATAAAATTTTTAACCGTTCACAGTTTTATTTGTTTTTAAAAACAGAAAATTCGCGTAGCGTTGCCGAATCGCGTTCGGTCTGTGTGGGCCTTAATTAAAGGTGTATTGCTTACACTTTTTTAAAAATTAAAGATTTTCTGATTTGAATATGAATTTGTGGAGAATTGTTATTTGTTTTAAAACAGAGAGTATCTGATTGGTATAACACAATAACTAAGGAGTTCGGAATTTTAAAAAAACTCGTAACTGCCGTTGCTATGGCAACAATGACGTCACAACATGGCGGATATTTTAAGTTTAAAGTAACTTAACTTAGTTGAAATTTTTAGTAAGTAATACGTTTCTTTACGTCTAAAATTATGGTATTTCAATAATATTCAAAAATAGGCTTTGCAAAGCCTGCACAAACGGTTGTTGGCTTACCCACTCGCAAATTAGGGATTACCTGATTTCTCACAAACAGAATTCCCATAGTCGTTGTCTCACTTGTCTGTACACTGGCTCGTCCACAGTCCCACAAATATATAGCGGTTCCATGGCCTTTGCCGTAAAAGGACACCCAGGCATGTGGGAATAAACCATCGAATTCCCATCATTCAACGCGAGATAAGCGACTGGGCCGAGTCAGGTTTGTGGAACAACAAACAACAAGCGACGGTGAGAATGTAAATAAAGTAAGATGCGCTACTTCATAAAGTATACTTACCTGCATCAAAATTGGAAATTAAACTATAAAAATTGTCAACGTAAAAAGCACAAAAACGAAGTCTATAGGTTGAATCGAATTTGACTCGTGACTCGAAATTGACTCGTGACTCGTGCTTGACTCGAGCTTGACTCGTGAAATGACCTAACCCCTTCTTGCCTAGTTTTAAAATTAGTCTATAATGGGAAATTGGGAGTTGTCTATTGGACAAGGTGAGTCAAATCGAGAGCTCTGTTTCTGTAATAGTTCGGTACCCTGGATTTCAGTTTGTGAAATTAGACTTTAATTAATCATGCTTTGTAAGTTAAATTAAAACGATATAGCACTTCATAAAAACCAAAAATGAAAAGAGTCGTTCAAAATGAGTATAAGTACACAACATTTTGAGACTCCATTCTAAAAATTATAATTGTGGCACTACCGTTGTTCCTAAAAACAGAAATGAAAAAAGCATGCCCGTCATGAGAGATATGTTTCATGCAAATCCCCATATCCCCAAATCCCCATATATTTTCTGATAAAGTTTCGAAGTTCTCATTATTCACCGCGGACTCATTGTTCTTCCCAAGCAATACAATCACAATAATTTTGATGAATTTATTCTGTACAAGTTGTAACTGAGTTGACTCGAGTCATTTACCGCAAAAATCAGCAAGTCGAGTCAGAGTCGAGCCATTTGGGCCTGCTGACTCGAGTCGAGTCATTTTTCGTATTGGACTCGAGCCGAGTCGCTGAAAATAGTCTATAAAGGGAATTGTCTATTGACTCGACTGGTCTCTTCATGAATGCAGCCATTGACTCGACTCAGAAACACGTCTCGTGACTCGACCTGCGGGTGACTCGTTACAACACTGATTTTGTAGGTGAACTATGGCTGCGTTCAGACTGAGTGCCAGGCACTGGTGCCTGATGTTCAAACTGGCTCCCAAAACATGTTTAGCACATGCATTGCCGTTGTTGAATAGTCACCTCTAGAAGTAGCTAGGGCACCAGTGTTGGGCACCCAGTCTGAACGCAGCCTATGTTAAAATCTTGTGAAAGTCCCTATCTAATGCATTGATTGTGTGTTCGTCAATCTTATAATTGGCTGTGGTAGCAAAATATCGAATACTGAATGTGGGGTTTTAAGTTTGAATTATTATGAATATTTCTAGTAAGAATACGAATACTTCTGGCGAGAATATGAAAATTAACAGTAAGAATACGAATATTAAATCATAGTAAAACCAGTCTCCCCCAAAATTAAATTGGTAGAATATATGGCGCCATAGATAGTCACCTGAAGGGCAAATACACAATAGGTAATTTACTCTGCACGGTTAGTTAATCAGCTGTGAAGCTAGTTGTCTATATCGCAAACTAGAACGCGGATTACAAGGCCGCATCATGTACACGAACACTGAATATGCATGTACTGAAGACAAGTTACTATCACCAGGGAATTAATCAAATCATGTACAGAGCATACCAAGTCAAATACTCGAGAAAACGTAGAAACCCATGCAATACTGTCATGCATGCTATTGGTTTTATCTATAGCCAATAGACCTTTCCCCTTATAACTAAAATTTTGATCTAGACAAGTCTAGACAAACATTTCATCACAGCTTGAAAGAGCATCACACAATTATAGTAATATTCCGAAGTTTCGTTGCGAAATGTTGTAAAATGCGGATAATATAGCCCTGCGAAGTTTGCCGTTTTTCAGTAATTTTGTATTACAAACGGGAGATTGATGCCCAAACACCCAATTGGGCTGTCAATTTCCCGTGCGTAATACAAAATGACTGAAAAACGGCAAATTTCGCAAAGCTATATTACCCGCATTTTATAACATTTCGCAACGAAACTTTGGAATATTACTAATTTTGTGATGCTATTTCAAACTGTGATGAAATTTTTGTCTAGATCAAAATTTTAGTTATAAGGGGAAAGGTCCAAAACGTTATTGTCCTTCAAATTAATCTTAAGCATTCAGCTCACAATGTATGATGGGTAACTTTCTTAAACTCGGGGAAAAGGTTAGTTGTTAGTTCGCTGACCTCAGAAAGACATTTCGTCAAAATGTTTTTCTTCAAGATTGGTTTAGAAACAAACTTGGAGCTGGGTTAGGTTAGAGTTAGGATTATGATTATAGGGCCAGAGAGTTGGTGTTTGGAATAGGGTTATCGTGTTAGTAAAACCGTTGCTTTGTTACGTTTTGTCATTCTGAGGCCAGCGAAATAATTAACCTCTTCCTAAACTCTGGAAATTTGCTTTGCAACAATGCTAGGGCATATATAATGAACATTTTCGATGTAGCGCTGTTTGGTTCGCTAAACTAACGTCTAATGTCCAATATTTATATACGTTCCAAATAAGCATGCCCATGCATCATATCTTACGCGCCGGCTCATTCCGCTCAATGTTAAAGGTTTAAGATTTACAAAATTGAAATGTTGTAGTATATATACATATGAGCAATCCAAATTTCATTTTACTGTAAATCGGTTTCTTTATATATAGCATTTATGTGGACAGCAGACCAAAATAGCTTTGATCATTTAGAATGTTAGGGTTTGTAATCCAAGTGAGTGTATATACATTTTAAGACCTGACCAGGAACGACTGCGAAAAATGCAGCACAAGGTCCTCTGGTAGGAATTGACAACACAACCCGCACACCCGAATACCTATATATACATGAACTTACGGTTACAGCTCAACAGCTGGCCTCTGTAGCTGAGGCAGCGTTTACACTGTACCGTTTTCGTAGCGTTCTCGTATTGTTCTTAATCCTCAAGGGAACGCAAGACAATAGTCTAGTTCTCTCGAACAATACGAGAACGCTACGAAAACGGTACAGTGTAAACGCTGCCTCAGTTGGGTAGAGCGCTGCACCGGAATCGCAGAGCCATAGGTTCAATTCCTACCAGAGGACCTTGTGCTGCATTTTTCGCAGTCGTTCCTGGTCAGGTCTTAAAATGTATATATACTCACTTGGATTACACACCCTAACATTCTAATATTAATTCCACCAAGTGAAGTGCAAGAAACCAAATCATTGAAGTCCACCTTAATCATTTGAGATATCATTGACAATTTGTAAACTACAGGGTGTCCCCCAAAAGAGAAAACTATTGAAATTGAATGTATTGTTATAGAATTTGAATGCCTCGACACCCTGCTGAACCCACGCCTACATCAAAGCTGGGTCGGCACGAAGCTCTAGGAAGATGTTCTGTGATTGATTGATTATGACTGTTTCCTTAGTTCAAGATTAGACACGACGACGAACGCAACATTTCAGGATTTTGATCAATTTAATAATACATAAATGTGATACCAGATAATCTGAAGCTACAAAATACAAATATGACAATGTTTACGATATAGATCTAAGAAATAAAGTTCAAAATGGCGAAAAGTAGGTAAACGTACATTTGTCCGACTACGTCCATCGTTTCTAACCTTTCTTCAACAATAAAATCTAAATAATTTGTTTCTTTACTTTAGTTTCACTTCGTGCTGGCCGCCATCTTTGTTTTCGTTTATTTCGCCCCAGTCCTCTAGCGGCTCTTGCTTTCAAACGCAACATACCCCCGGACAATGGGAGAATCCCATTTAATCTTTAAAGCCTTCGACAGGATAAATAACACAGAGCTTCGTAATTGGGCGTCTATAATTTCCAGTTGCTGTTTTCACTTCCACATTTCTGATTAATCCGTCATCTCCTGGGAATACTCGGATAACTCTTCCATTTTGCCAATTTCCCCGTACAGCATTAGGATCAGCGATGATAACCCAGTCATCTACGCGAATATTTCTATTCTTTCTGTTCCATTGTTTTCTTGGTACTAAGCGAGGCAATACTTCTACAGACCATCTCTTCCAAAACGAGTCTATGATCCTTTGACAGAATTCGAATCGGTGACGTGGGTTGTTAGTTTTGCGGAACGGTCCTTGTGGAACAGCGTTGGTGGCTCTGCCTAAGAGGATGTCATTAGGACAAATATATGCTCCGTCATCGGGATCTTGCGACAGCTTACCAATAGGACGTTGATTCAGCAGATTAGCTACTTCTACAAGACACGTGTGTAGCTCGAACGGCGTTAATAAAGTGTCTCCAATCGCTTTCTTGATCGCTTTCTTACAGGACTTTACCATGGACTCAGAACATCCATTTTGGTGGGGGGCAAGAGGTGTTGTGAACTGCCACGTTATTCCTCTGTCGGCACAGTACTCCTTTAACTTGTTCTTATCCCAACCTTCGATCATAGCTCTGAGCTCGTTCTCTGCTCCGACCATCTGAAGTCCGTTATCAGACAGCATCAATTTCGGGTAACCTCTGTACGAGAAGAATCTTCGTAGGACTTGAAGAAACTCCATCGCACTTGCGTCAACAGCGAGTTCGCAATGAACAGCTCGCGTGTTCGTGCACGTAAATATAACTCCGTAATGTTTTGTCGTTTTATTTCTTCCGACTTTCACCTTTATTGGACTAAAATAATCGCAGGAGGTAAACATAAACGGTGGTGTGTAAGGCTGAAGGCGTGATGCAGGTAAGTTGGCCATAAACTGGTTCTCTACTTTGGCTTCGATCTTTCTACATAAAGTACAACGATTTTTCTCTGCTTTGGCGACGTCGTGACCTCGGATCACCCAATATTTTCTTCTGGTTCTTGCGGTTGTGGTGTCAACGCCTGAATGGCTGATTTGGTGGGCATTGCGTATGACGAGTACAGAAATCCAATGCTTTCGAGGCAACAGGGCCGGGCGTGTGTTATCGTAAGATACAAGACTTGGGTTGACACGACCACCAACTCGGATGATACCTTTTGGATCTACGAATGGGGTTAACGTTTTAAAGTCTCCTTTCTTCATCCGCTTCATAAGGTCGATTTGAGCAATCTTTAGCCAGTATTCTTCTGCACTCTGGATCTCTATGGGGTTAAGAGGACCTTCGTAGGTGGGAAAGTCCTTGTTGCGGGATAACTTCGCTCGGACATTATGGCAGAATCGAAGGACATAAGCGGTGGTTCGAAGAAGACGTTTACAGGATGAAAACTTCGTGCAGTCGATTATTGGTTCCAGGACATTGGTGGCGCATGTAATAGTTACTTTTCTTCTTTCTTTGTTAAGTTCTTTCATATCCGGTAGACCACGTTGGGTAGGCCATTGCTCTTCGGCTTCCTATTACTGCGGCTTGAAGCTCAAGGCGAGGAATTGTGAGCTCTTTGAGTGGTGCAACCCTTGACTTAGCTGCAACAAATCGTACACCGAATTTTCCATCTCTTTGTTTCCAACTTATGTAGGTAACTGCACCGAATGCTAAACGAGATGCATCACAGAACACGATAAGACAGGGTTTACCAAAGGCTTCAGATGGCGTTAGACAGCGATCAAATTTAACATCATTGAGCTTTCTAATTTCTTTGAAGATATGAATCCACTTTTCTCTCAAGGCTGATGGAACTTCATCATCATCCCACTTCAGACAGAGTTGCCACAGTTCTTGTAAGGCAATCTTCGATTTGATCACAATGGCCGCTGCAACTCCGATCGGATCGAAGATGGCTGCAAGTTTACTTAGGATTTTTCGCTTTGTCAACTTTGATGGAACGTCAGGACTTTGGTTGGTCGTTACGTCTCCAGACTTAAAATTTTGTACGACAGCTTGTCTTCTTTGGGTATCCAAACAGTTCCAAGAACTCTTTCGGTATCGTCTCTACTGCCGACTATAACTTGCTCATCCGATGATTCTTCTCCGTTGATTGGTGCATTTGATATCCATTCTTTGATATGGAAACCGCCTGATTCGAGTACTTCATCGATGTCTAATGTAAGATCTTTGGCTTCTTCTTTGGTGGAAACGGAGTCGCATATATCGTCAACATAAGCGTTCTTGACAATTGCTTCTGCAGCTCTCGGCTTGACATCTTCCTTTAGACTGGCTGTCTTTCGCATTGCAGTCGTAGCCATGGCAGGCGCTGGTCGGTCTCCGAAGGTTAGAACAGTTTTTACGTAAATGTCCAGCTCTCTTTCGGTCTCGCAATTTCGCCACACAAATCTGTGGACATGTTGATCAGCTAATGGAATTGACACCATGTGATACATTTTCGAAATATCTCTGGAGATAGCTATCGGGTTCTCTCGAAAACGGAGGATGACGCCAAATAAATTGTTCAACAAATCGGGTCCTTTGTACCAGTAGTCGTTGAGGGTATGGCCTTCGTATGTTGCTGAACTGTTAAACACGATCCTCACGGGTGTACTCCTTTTCTCAGGACAGATGACAGCGTGGTGGGAAATGTAGTGCACAGGTCCCGTCCATTCTTCTAATTCTTTCTTTGCCAGCTTTCTAGAAAACTTCATGTCTCCCATCTCCTTCATTTGACTGTTATAGCTCTCTGCATGATCTGGTTGTGACAGCAGTCGTCGCTCAGTGCTTTCCATTCTTCTGACTACATGGGTGTAGTTGTCGGGCAATTCTTTTGGATCTCTTTTCCAAGGGTACTTCATAGTCCATTTATTATCTTCTAGGCTGCACGACTCCTCAATTATCTTCATTTCAGACCGTTCTTGTGGTGAGATTTTCGCTGCTTCGCATGTACAAGGTGACACAGATACTCCCATTGATTCAGTTGTCCAAAACTCACTTAAGTCCACTGGTGGAGCAAATCTAACATGGAGAACTTGTTTTACTTCAGGAGGTGAACGTTGGGACTTCACTCCAAATATCACCCATCCTAACGGACTCTTACGCGCTGCGAGACCATTCGCTGCGAGACCACCTGTATGAAAGGTTGGATAGTTTATTCCAATTAAAATGTCAATGGGTCCTGGTTTTCGTTGAAATTCATTCTTTGGCAGGCCAAACATTTCTGACACTTGGTTGACATTAATTGTTGTTGTATCGTGCGAGATTTGGGGAATACCTACTGCTTCAATTGTTTGAATTGCTCGTCCATTTGCGGCATAAATCGGTACCTTGTATAACTTGGTGTTTAATTCTTGCTCAGTCTCTCCTACTTTGGCAATGAAAATTGTTACAGGCTTGCTTTCTAGTCCCAGTTCTTCAGCAAAGTCATCTCTAATCATACCGACTTGGGCACCACTGCCATAAAACACGCTCGCCTTTCCGTTCTGGGACCTTTTACTGTGGCAGAGATAATAGGTAGAACGGCTTCGCTGTTGTCTTGTATGAATCCAACAACATTTCTAGGATCAGGACTTGTTTTTCCATGGAGAAGCCTGTGGTGAGGTTTCTTACAACTGGAACCGTCATGGGTTTTTTCCTGACATTCCTTTTTTCGCAGGCAGTTTGAGGCTGTGTGACCTTTACTTCGCTTAAGACAACTAAAGCATGCTTTCTGCTCGTTTACAATTTCCCATCGTTGCATGGGTGTCATGGATTTAAACTGAGGGCATTGGTCAACATAGTGCATGGCTTTGCAAACATAACATTGTGTCTTTGGGCTGTCCGACACTGACGAGTTAATTAATTTTAAATTTCTCAAGGTCTGCAGTAATTGTATCCGAGATGATTCTAGGATCTCCATAGTTGTGGTCCAGGTATTTCCATGCAGTTTTGAGACCAGTTGTTATTTCTTCAATGAGCTTAGCTGGTTCAGGGCCCAAACATGACCGAAGAATAGTGATAGCATCTCTTTCTGAACAGTGATGTTCAATGGCGTGTTGGAAATCAGACTTGAATATGAAATGTTTTCTAACGTCTCCATAAAAGGTTGGCAATTTTGGTTTTTCATGCTTTACATAGAATGACTTTGAGGGCATTGTTACAGGGGGGACATCTACTTCACCCGTATTTCCAGTTTCAGTCGACTGAGATTCACTTGAGAGTACATTGTCACTGGGAGGCTGAGTACTAGGCTGATTATTTATTTCAATGCTGGCTGCACTTACTTCTTCATTTACTTTTGTCTGACTGGTCTTTAATTTGATATAATCATTGATGACAATAGAAAGCTGTGTGTACTCACTTGAACAATCATTTAACCAGTTCTCGGCTTCATTAAATTCTTCATCATTCAAAAACATAGCGTATTCTTCATGTTTGACTATTAAAGCTGCATATGAATCTTTATTTCCTTTAAAATATCCTCAATTTCCTGAACTGGCCGTTCAGCTCCAAGTAAAACCTTTGCAGTCCTAATAACTCGAGTTAACTTTCCTTTAGCGGCACGGCGAACATTCTTGACCTTTTCCAATCGTTCCTTTCCCTCAGACATTGTATAAACAAATACAGTATTATTCAAACATTAATAGCAACATAAATCCACATAAATTTTCACTTGTAAACCTTTGAAATACAGTAGCAAGGAAATGTTCAGATGATGTTTCCTTAGTTCAAGATTAGTTAATATAAATTAGTTGAATGAAACCAATAGAAGGCTATATAATTTCGTAAGGTTACATAATTTCTTTATCAATGATCATAACTATAGACAATTGGTGTCTGCTTTCATTACAGACTTTGATAGATCATTTTTATACAAATTTAGCAGAGTCAGAAGCTAAGTCACACATATTGGAAACATTTCTCTTAAAGCACTTTCTAGCAGTATGTGCATTGAATAATTGCTTTCATTAAAGAAAAGTCAAAGTAATAGTGGCTGCATAAAGAGCAGAGATTCAGTTTTAGATTGGAATATAAATACTTATAGTAACAGTTGCAACCAGTCATAATTATCAACTTGCAGCATATAACTATATATCCTGGAGAGGGTGCTCCCTTCTTCACCCACCCTGATTTCTGCAACTGAATGTCATTGCCAAGAACACCAGGCAAGCAATTTATATCCTCCTTCACCTATCCTATACTATATTGTCTTATAATCAACAACAACCATATGTCATAATGGGATCTTATTTATAGCACAAAATGTACAAAACTAACATAATATTCTGTTTAGTGGATTTTCTTCCACGACAAAATATTATTGCATGGATCTGGTATGCTGAATTATATCATTCTATTCAAGAACTATATGCATCGATTATACTTCTAATTTCCATACTTGTCATCATTTGTTGCTGATGAATGACGTCTTTCAATATATGACTAGCCTGCGTGGCAGGCCCTCAAATTTATGGGGGGCCTAATTTGCAGCGGACATGATTTTGGCGGGCTCCGGGGGAGGATTGAGGGCCTGCAGGAAAGCCCACCTTTCATGACTACACGCCCCAGTCATAACATAATTAATGGATTTCTAAAATTGACCAATAAAAATTCAGCTGCTATTGGGGAAAACCCTGGCCCGAAAGAAATATATTCGCTTGCACGTAAACATGTCAATCAAACAATATTGCGAATTAAACTCCCGACGATTTAATACAGTATTGCAGCTTTTGTACATGTTGTTTTAAATTAAACAGCAATTTGGCAATTTTAGTAAAATTGTTCATGTTTCATCACAAAAACCATCACAAAGAAAACAATCTTTCGGAATTGTGCTCTCAGATTATATGTGAGAAAGTTGGCTTCAAGAAAAATTCTAAGAGTGCATGATATTGTAACCGAATTAAAATCTTCAGTTAATACACTACACGAGAAGTTTCAACACCATTACCAGTCCAAAGATGTAGATACATCAGGAAAGCGTCAACTGTTAACTCCTGACCCGCTGACCGTGGCGGACGATAGGCGAACTGTGAACAACAATTACAATTCAAATACTGTAGTCAAGAAAGACTTTGCAATAGCGAAGCAAGTTGATGGGCGGGCGGCACACATGACCGACACAACTCGGCACCAGAGCGGGCAGAGCACTCCCCCCCCCCCCCCCCCCCCCCCCCTGGATCCATCCCTGCAAGAAAATTATAAAACTAAGATGATTCAACAAGAACATCATAAAATTGAATATCATCTTTGTGAAGTTATGGCCGGAATTAGTTTCTGCAAGTTGAATATATATCAGCCATTTTATTTTTCTTTCATCTGACATACTATAAATCTAACTTTATTTAACTGGTCAACTGTTAAACATCAGTCCCTTATAAATTTTTACAAGCTACTGAGTGTTGATTGAAGCCCTTGGCAACAGTGCAATCACCATGAGCAGATACATGTACGCTTAGCGTACCTTTTTTTACTACTATTCTTAAGTTTTACATTTCCTTCTCACAATTAGAACAATCGATGTAATTTCTTTCTAGTTTAGATACTTAATTTGTGAAAGATACTTGATTTGCACGTGGAAAACGGGTAGAGTCGCTTCTTTAATCATGACAGTGCCCGTACCCAATTCAGGGCCGTAGCGAGGGGGGGGGGGTATTGAGGGCTAACCACCCCCCCAACTTTTTTAGAATTAACATATTCGGAAAATCAGGTTGGCCATTCGCAAAGTTACGGCAATAAATAATATTATAACAAAATTTTAGTTGTTAAACACAGAAAATATAGTATAACTGTGTTATCAGTATAAACTGATTTACGAAATCTTGGCATTTACATGGATAACATTTAACAAATCGGTAAGTGTTTTTCGGTTTATTACTTCTCAGGGCCTTAGCAACCGGGGGGGGGGAGGGGGGGGGACGCAGCCTTCCCAAAATTTTTCTAATAATCATACTTTTTTCAATATCATGCAGACCTTTATCATTTAAATAATATACCTTTAAAATACTGACAACTGATTAATTTCACTGTTGATGCAATGGAAGTGTTGATAAAATATTGCATGAATTCGTTTCCTCAAGTTGATCAATTCATACGAATTCAAATTTCTTTTTACTTCCTACGCGTTTCCTATTGATCAATCGGTTCTGAAACGAAATCTAATTGGCTCATGTAAAAGTAACAGGAAGCTGATCAATTTTCTATCAAAAGAATTGATCAACTTGAGGAAAGGAATTCCATGCAATATTTTATCAACACTTCTATTACATCGACAGTAAGCGGCTACATTATCCATGACAAATTGCAAAGAATCATATTACCCATACCTTCCTACAACTTCTCCAAAATATAGCTAACTAAATACACCTTCGTTCATTTAGTACTACTAAATTGTAAGCAAATTGTAATTTTCGACATACTAAAACGCTGTTTTCTGACCATCAGAATTCTGTCAAAACTTCCCCAAAGCCCAGGAAAATGGCACTTCAGAGACTCTAAATTTAAAAATTTCCTCGGGCCTTCGGCCCTCGTTTCAGCCTCCCAATCAAAAAGAACTTTCTACGGCACAGCATCCTACTTTAATTTCTTTTTGTTTAAAATATGCGTATTTTTGTTTGTAAATCGCGTCTTCATTTTCCGGATATAGCAAACACCTTCGTGGCTTGAAGGCTTCGTATGCCATGAAATATTCGGAAATTTTTCTCGTGGCATTTGGAAATTTTTGAATGGGAGCAAGTCCCGTATAACGTTCTATTATTTCTATCAGCATCTACCGCTACCAAAAATTCATCGAAATTTTAAAGTCATATGGGCACTATGTCACTGCATACATATATGTATTAATGTATATATGTACAATATAGAAAGTAAACAATCATATACCTAACATCGAGACATGGGAACATGCAGGTGATGGTTATGTTGGGATAGTAGCGTTGCGGACTGCAGAAGAAAAAGGCTCTGTCATGCACCACCCCATGCATAGAAAAGCTGCACCCCTACTTCCAGACAAGGCTAGATCCGCCCCAACAGTCAACTCCCAGTAAATATTTATTTATAATTTACTGTTATAGTAATTTTCGACAGTAGCTACTACGTATATATAGTGACGAGTATCCCCATCTGCCAAGCTATGATAACCATTTCCACGTACACTTTTTCAGAGAGCAAGAATAATCTTTATGATCTTTGCTTTCTTTAACTAAGCTGTATTATTCAATTTTTGACAAGGAATCCACGAGGTGTAATGAAAATTGCATCTTACATTAAATTATTACTGGATTGATCAATTGTCATTTGTTCAGTGGTGAAATATTAAATGCAAGCGTTTGTAGACCTCGGTAGTATAGTGGTGAGTATCCCCGCCTCTCACGCGGGAGACCGGGGTTCTATTCCCCGCCGAGGAGGAATGTGTTTTTTTTACTACTATTCTCTTTTCCGTCCTTTTCCCGCAATTAGAACAAACGAATATAATCCTTTTTCAAGTTTAACTAATTAATTTTAGCAGATTCCTGATTTGCACAGCGAAAACTAGCTTCTTCCCAGGCATGGCAGTGCACTTGCCTGTGACAAATCGGGAAAATAAGTTACATCTATAGCTTCCGTAGTATTTGGCTGCCAATCAAGTCATATTACGCATTGAAAACAATATCGCTATACCAAGCAATATTACGTAACTTTGAAGCTTTTCACAAATTATAATATATCCCTTATTATGCATAATTGTGTTTTGCCACCGATCTGCTGCTGCTGCTGTTTTACGAAGTACATTGCAAAGCAGATAGACACAGAGTACTTGTGTTGCACATAATTGTGCGAACCTATGGGTATATTTTTCCAATATTTTAATTGCTGTACTTCAAATTGCTAAACTGAGATTATTAAACAATAAATAATTATAATCGGTAACGTGCAAAAATAGCTGAAACTGGTAAACAGCCTTTTTAAAATTTATGCCCATAATGACGTCCTGTATACCATTACTAAGCAGCATAACCTCCGGTCCTGTTGCTGCAGTTTGCAGCGACAATTAAAATCAATTAAATGTATTACAAGTTCAGGAGCATATTTTGAATATGAATGCATGGTAGTCAGTTTTTAAAGTATTTGTCTCCAACACTACCACATCTCCTTCGATAGCTCAGTTGGTAGAGCGAGGGACTGTAGTTGTTCGAAGCAATAAACCTAGGGTCATGGGTTGGAATCCGGTTCGAAGGATTCTGAATTTAGATGTGCGGCTAAAAAAGCTTCCTCTTTCTTACGTGAACTTGAGCTACTAGCTACATCGAATCTGGAGTAAGTGTCCAATCGTTCAACCATTTCTTAAATTAAAGTAGAACTGAAGATGACAGAGAAGTACTAATTGATGAAATTATTTTCTGAACAAAAAAAACACATGCGCTAAGAGAGAGTGAGGGGTTTTACACCTGGACTAGCTTCTGTGCTTGCCGATTTTAAGGGGTTATGCAGGTAGAGACGCAGGCTCCGAGTATTCCTGCCTGGCAAACTATTCGACGAACACTATATTTCCGCTTATCAATTAATGTTATAGTACATTGTGTGAGCATGCAAGAGGAATTTAAATAATCTTCAAGCTACTTCAGCTGCATGTAAGTCATATATCACAAACATAACAGCAAATATACCTATAAATCGCAATCGTGACGTTGGCCTTTAGGCACATCCCCAAATTTGGTATGCGTCACGCAAGGGAAATATCACCTGTTCGTAAAGTATCAAAACCGAACGTCAACAATCCTCCGTAGTATAGGGCTGAGCATCCCCGCCTGTCAGGCGGCAGACAGGGGTTCGATTCCCCTCCGGGGTGCAGCATGCTTTTTTACTACTTTTTTACTCACAATTAGAACAATTGATGTAATTTTTTTCTAGTTTAGATAATTAATTTGTGAAAGATACTTGATTTGCATGCACATAGAAAACCGGTAGAGTCGCTTCTTAATCATGACAGTGCCTGTGCCAAATTGCGAAAATACGTTATATTGGGAGCAATTGGCAAACAGTGGATTACGTAATATTTTGATGCAATTGCCAAACATGTAAAGCAACGTAACATAATGAACGTAATGTATTACGCAATGTTACGTAACTTTCAGTCGAGCTTTTCATTATCATTGGCTCTCATAATCGTGAGTCCCACAAGAGCGGCGTTTGCAAACTGTAATTTATTTAAATAATAGATAAAACTGGTACCCATCGTGGTCCGGATTGGAGAGGGTTATCCTAAACATTGAGCTCTTAACCCCTCTTCAGCTAACTAGACCTCATATTTCATCCTTGAAAATATTTTTTATTAAACCAATAGATTATATCATAGCGGTTTTGAATGGGGGCAAGTCCCGTATAACGTTCTAATTCTATCAGCATCTACCGCTACACAAAAATAAAAGTCATATGGGCACTATGTCACTACTTACACATATGTATATATGTACAATATAGAAAGTAAACATACCAAACAAAGAGACATGGGAACATGCAGGCTATGCTTATGTTGGGATAGTAGCGTTGCGGACTGCGTATGCTGAAGAAAAAGGCTCTCTCATGCACCACCCCATAGTAAAGCTGCAACCCTACTTGCAGACAAGGCTAGATCCGCCATGTAATGTCAGCTATAAGTAAACATTTATTTAAATTGGACTGTTATAGTAATTCTCGATAGTAGGTAGTACGTAGATAGTGACGAGTAATCGCGTCTGTCGAGCTGGGATAACTATTCCCACGCACATTAATTCTGAGAGCAAGGATAATCTTTATGATCTTTGCTTTCCTTATTTAAGCTGTATTATTCGTTTATTGATAAGGAATCTACGAGGTGTAATGAAGGTTGTACCTTACATTAAATTATTACCAGGGGCGGCGGAACCGGGGGGGGGGGCTAGGGGGGCTGAAGCCCCCCCAGAAGTAAAAGTGGGGGGGGCTAAGCCCCCCCAGAAAATTTAGTTTTTTGTGGAAAAATTTTGATAATTAAAGAAAAATTTAGGCTATTGTTTGAAAATTTAGGTATAAGGGGAAAACTTTGCAATATTTTGTTTAAAAAATGTGTATTTCCGGAAAAAAATTTTGGTATATGTCCGGAAAAAAATTTTTCATCCCTTCTCTCGTGTATGTCCGGAAAAATTTTTGTACCCCTAAAATGGTACACTGACCAAAATTTTTTGGCGACGGGGGGGGGGTCACGGGAAAAAAATTTAGCCCCCCCAGAATGAAATCTGTTCCGCCGCCCCTGATTATTACTGGATTGATCAATGGTCATTTGTTCAGTGGTGAAATATTTAGTCACAACGTTTGTAGTCCTAGGTAGTATAGTGGTGAATATCTCCGCATGTCACGCGGGAGACTGGGGTTCGATTTATCCGCCGAGGAAGAATGTGTTTTTTACTTCTACTCTCTTTTCCGTTCTTTTCTCGCAATTAGAACAAACAAATATAATCCTTTTTCGTGTTTAACTAATTAATTTTAGCAGATTCCTGATTTGCACAGCGAACACTAGCCTTTTCTCCAGTCCTGCCAGTGCACATGCCCAGGGGCGTAGGAACCGGTGGGGCCAGGAGGGCCCAGGCCCCCCAAGTTTTGCCAAGTGCCTTTTTCCGGGAGCAAAATGCCCTTTTTGTTGCGTGAAAAACGTTATTAAGATTGCATTTTTTGCCCAAAGGGCACTTTTGAAAACTTGAGTTTTTGTTTTTTCCGGAAAATGTTTTTCATTTCTGAGAAAAATATCATGTATCCGGAAAAATTTTTTGTATGTCTGTATATTCGGAAAATTTTTTTGGTATGACCGCATTAAAATTTTTGAGATGACTTCCCCTCTTCCCCCCCCCCCCCCCCCC